>JAVVLW010002571.1:0-37000 GCA_034401795.1 Chaetoderma sp. LZ-2023a
TTCCGTGGTATTTGTCACACGCTCGACGCTCGCTTCAGAGATACAATCAAGGTTACAATGATTATTGACAGATGTGAATATGTAGCAGTTGATTTAACTGGCATTGCCAGCTTGACCTTTTAGCAGTCATATCTGCCAAAACTGGCTTGCGCAGTCGTCTTGAGAAATGTCCATTTGCAGACCAAAGGAATATTTTGCCGAGCCAGACATTTCAGTGGTAAATTTTCAAAAAGTCTTCTTGGTCTGCAAATGGAAGTTTTCTCTGAGAGAATTGATTTTTTTTTTCTTGAACAAATTCGAGGTTTAACGGGTTAAAAAAATATATAGGAAATTGAAATATTTTCATCTTTCTGTGGTTTTTTTAGTGAACTATTTAAGTATTATCGTAGCAATGTTTCTGTACTGCAATCCTCAAATAGGCACATGTTGATGTTACGTACAATGGTAGGGAGTTCAGAGTATGTCAATGGAGAGTTTAGTCGACGACAATATTTCAATGGTAGATCTTAAAAAATAACGCTCTCCTATCCTGCAAATGGACATTCACTAAGTAGTAATTTTGAATTTCTTAACAAATTTTGACCATTAACCCGTACCATTCTGATGTCAAAATTTTCCAATTAAATTAAAAGATGAACTGCTGTTAATTTTTCACCAAATTTGGTGGAAGATGTTGCTGTCATAGACAGCAACATCGTCCAACAAAATTGTTGAAAAATATACACCAGTTTCTTTGTTATTGACACAGTAAAATATAGAATATTGGCATTAGAGTGGCATGGGATTAATCCTGTGAATATGAATATGAATGAACAGAAACTTTGTTATTTATTTCTGCACAGACAGAGGAGACTCCTGGACCAGGAACATATGGTAAAGGTGGAGTTCCTCATGCAGTTCTGGACGACAAAGAGCGCCTGTCAATGAGTACAATTGGCATGCTGGATGCAGGCTCATCCACACCTAGAAACTTACCCACCGTTGTAAGGCTGAATTCTAACATAACAAGATTAGCACTACTGTGTTTGGGTAACACATTATGGAGGCATCTAGTCTGTCACTCAAGTATCTGACATCACAATCAATTATGTCACTAGTTAGCTGACATTCCAATCAAAATCATTACCCTTTTTTGGTCAATTAAATTTGATTATCTGCCTATTGAATGTCCATTTACAGGCCAAGAGAATACAATTTTTGAAAATTTATTACTGGAATGACTGGCTTAGTCATTCCAGTGGTAAATTTTCAAAAATTGTATTCTCTTGGCCTGTAAGTGGACATTCCCCAAGACCATAACAAAAGCCAGTTTTGGCCGATATGACCATTAAAGGGTTAATGACATATATCTCTGTCATGAAAATCGTAAAGTCTGTCATTAGTGTATGAATTTTACAGCTTTGATAAATTTAACAAATTTTAAAACATTCTGTTAAATATTTTGAAACTAACTTGACTGGGAGTCCCCAATCAAATTAGTTTCAAAAGAGTCAATAGCTTACGTGTAGTTACCTTGAAATTTAGATTTTGGGAATTCTGGTTTCAAAGTTTCAAATCGATTTCAACATTAGTAAAAAGTTGGGCGGAGGATAGCTAGCAATGGGTGGTAAAGCTAGAAATGTATCCATCGATTAATGGTTACATTACCTGTACATGTGGAATACAAATCTTTTCCACACACAAAGATGTTGATACATCTTCTAATTGCAGATAGACAACTCCACGAGATACAATATAATATAAATAGTTATGTTATTCCACATATAAATATAACATTTACAACGTTTTGCTGTGTGTTCAGGCTTCTATCTCTATTTCTACTGCACCAAACTTGTGGAACGGTGACCTTGGTGCACAAAGAATTCTATTGATTCTTAGTCAAAATGTCAAGTTTATGATGATCCAAGGTGACCCACTTTATGGACATTGTTCTGCGTTGCCAGATGAGAATTCTAGTTCACCGAACAACCCTATTGACATTATGGTTAAAAGTCAAGATGGCCTAATTACGGAAATACCATTGTGTTCCCAGATGATAATTCAGTTCTTCTAAAGCAATCTTCACAAAACTTGGGCATTATTCCCTCAAGGGTCTGAGGCACCATATTGATTTTGGTGTTGAAGGTCATGGTGACTCGAAGAATGGAATGGTGTTGTTCTTGGATGATACTTCAGGTTCTACATAAGAAATCTTGACCAAGTGTCACTGGGGATCTGATGAACCCTATTTTGCAGTCAAAATGATGAAGTGATCCAATGGAGGAACCTAGTTTGAGCAATGCCCCTCCCATCTCTAGCCAACCTCCACCCACACTATAACCGGAATACTATGGAGGTAAGCTGTTAAATTTTTTGGAACTAATTTGACTTGGTGCTTCCAGCCAAATTAGTTACTAAATATTCAACAGCATGTTTATTAAATGGTAAAGACATACAATTCGTACAACAACACTTAGTCCGTCATCAATTAAGCGTGCGTGGCGACCTTATCTACGTCATTCATGACGTATTTGGTTATGATGTCATCATACACTTCATGTAGTTGATTGATGGATAAACTGGAATCCTCCATTAAGAAAATAATCACATATCCAGATGATAACTCAGGTTCTACTGAATGGACCAGCACCAAACATGATCTGTATGTACCCAATGGGGGGGTCTGAAGACCCATATTTATTTTTTAGGTTTAATCTCATGTAATTATGGAAATTGTGTTGATGAGGAGGGGTGGTGTGGGGTTGGGGGGGGGGATATATTCCACCGGTTTCTGATTGTCAGTGCTGTTAACATTGTCAGTTATTACTTTCCATGCAATATGTCTCCATAGCTTTGGCCAACAGCTTACAGTCACATTAGTGTCAAATATTCAAATATTCAACAAGAGTATTTGTTGCATCATTCAGAATTTGATATTGCTACTGTACAGTTCATAAATAAGCTAACATGTTTGCAAAATAAAAACAGAAACATGTTAGTTAGTACAATTTTGAACACGATCTAAGCAATGAGTAATGAATTCACCTTGTATATACTTTCACAATTTCTGTTCAGGGTTCACACTTAGGTCCTGGTACATACAAGTTTGTGAGCTTCACAGAAGGCCTTGCTAGGAAGGTTACCAGTCTACGAGGACCTTATGATCTGTATTCCGGTGATCGAGATAAACCTATCATCACTGGACATTTAGCGGCACCTGTAAGTAATACATCTTTCCCACATTGACGTCATTACACCAGGATTCCCATAAATCAATGCTCAGAGCAAAATTGTTGGCTGGTAAAGCCGTCAACAAGCAGCTGACCGGCATTGAGTTACTATTGCACTAAAATACACCACAATTTAAGCCATTCCTATGATAAACTAAATCACTATATTATCCAAGTCATACAGCATTCGAAAGCGTATTCAATTGCCTAAACATTAATGCATCATTTTAATTATTTTTGTAAAATATTCACCGAGTTATTTGCGTATATAAATTATTATGAGTGTATTAAATTTTACAAAACTATAAAAATGAATACAGATATGAATAGAAAATAGCTTATCAATGATGTATGACTTCAATAATATTATGAAATTAGTTCTTTATATAACCAATGCTGTTTGCGAGTCTGCTAACACATTTACCAGCCGGAAGTGGTATGCGCAAAGTATTCTGGGAAGGGATTTGCCCAAAATATGCTAATATGGGAAAGGTCTATTGAATTATACATGTACGGTGATGCAAATATACTATGATTCAATGTATTAATCTTGTATTCTCAGATTGCGAGAATGATACTACTGGTTGTTGCTCCCAGTCAAATTAATTTCAAAATATTTAACAGAGTATGTCATGTAAGGGTTTAACAAGATAGGACGGATATGTATTAAACTTCAATTTGCAATGTGCATGTACATTTGAATGTAAGAATTTATCAGAAATGGGTAGAGAAGTATTTTCAAAAGTATTGTGCTCTGGCCCCTGGGTGGTTGGGGAGGGGAGGGGGGGGGGGGATAGGGGCAGCGTCCAAGCATAAAAGTTGGTGAAAGTGTGTGGATTTATGATTGCATGCCATCAACTGCACGTTCTAGTTATTATTATTATTATTATTATTATTATTATTATTATTAGTTACTACAAAATCTGGGTCCAGGACAGTATGATCTCGACTCATTTGTTGATCACTGGGACTCAAATCATCAGAAAAAACATGGCAAATTTGGAAAAGTTGAACGAGTACCAAAGAATGCTTCTGAAAGGATTTTCTGCCACACGTTGTCACAGTGTCCAAGAGAAGAAGTAAGAATTAGTAGAAAATGTTTAAGCTGCTGTATCAGAAACAGTCAAATTGTTTTCAAAATAATATGTGCTTTAGTTTTTGCAATAAATCTTAATATGGCATATAGCAGGAATGCAGGATTTTATATTTGACACTGGAAAATGTCAGATTACTAGTTTAACAAGAGGCCCAAGGGCCTGTGGTGCTCACCTGGACCATTAGCATTTGAACCATTTGCATTTAAATAGATATGAGGGATCATTTCCAGAAAATTCAAGATGGCCACCCAAAAAAAAGGCAAATTAAAATTCTGAATAGCTGTTCTACAGTCTACCATGATAGGGTCATTCTAGCCGAATTTGGTTGAAATATGTCAAGCGACTAAGGAGAAGCAACGTATTGACAATTTCTGGTAAATTTTTCATAAAATCTAAGATTTTCACCCAAATATTTCTCAATCAAAATTCTGAGTAGAATTTCTAGAGCCTACCACCATAGAATTCATCTAGTGGAATTTGCTTGCAATATGTCAAGTAGCTAAGGAGGCGTAGCAATTTGACAATTTCCGGTAAATTTTTCATAATATCTAAGATTTTCACCCCAAAAACTGATCAATCAAAATTCTGAAAAGATTTTCTAGAGCCTACCATCGTAGAATGCATCTAGCCAAATTTGGTTGAAATATGTCAAGCAGTTAAGGAGGAGTAGTATTTTGACCATTTCCGGTAGATTTTTCATAAAATCTCAGCTTTTCACCCAAAAAATTGATCACTCAAAATTCTGAAAAGGCGTTCTAGAGCCTACCACCATAGAATGCATCTAGCCAAATTTGTTTGAAATATGTCAAGGGGCTAAGGAGGAGTAGCATTTTGACCATTTCTGGTAGATTTTTCATAAAATCTCAGATTTTCACCAAAAAAATTGATCAATCAAAATACTGAAAAAATAGTCTGGAGGGTACCAGCTTAGGATCTTTCCAGCCAAATTTGGTTGAAATTAGTCAAACCGTTAAGACGACGTTACCTGACGGACGGATGATGGATGGCCGCCATGCCATAAGCTCACTGGACCTTTCAGGCCAGGTGAGCTAACAACCAATAACAATAATTCTGTTGAGGAGAACAATAAGTCACAGGTTTTGCTGGTGGTCCAGGTGGCTTAGTGGGTTTGGCAGTCCAATAAGAGTACCTTGACCAACAGCGTTGTTTGGGAGGTGTTGCATGAAGGCAGAGTTTATTATATCTGAGATTTGTTTGCAAATGTATCAGCTACATAGTTAAACAATTCATTGCTAATGCTGTCACCAGTTTCAGGTCCAGAGGCGCATCCATTTCTCAGGGTCTTGCATTTCTGCTCAGTCTCTGTTGTTTGGGTTTGGTGTGGATCAGTTTGGGGGCTTAACAATTTCAAATTAGTTTTGAAACACTATGGCCACTTTCTTAGCAGATAGGTTGTCATGACTAGCAACTAGCAGACTTAAGAATTCATGTTTACTATATGACTTGATCTTGTCATAAAAATATCAAAGTGGTCTAGTTATGGAAATTGTGTTTCTCTGTGTATTACTGGTCATGGTAGTTGGAATATACTCAACACATAGTAAATATTATCATTGTTTCTTTCTGTTCATTTACATTACCTTGTGCAGATGACACCAGGACCAGGACATTATGATCAAAACCAGGTTTCATCATCAATGGCAAAGAATCTGCCAGGATTTCTGTCCTCAGCTCAGAGAAACGACCGCTTATCACAGAAATTCTTCACGAGAAATTATGTAAGTAATTTCTGACATTAGTATAAGTTTGTCTTTTGGGGACAATAAAACAAATTTGACTTTTGTGCACAGCAACAGAAATTTGACTTTTGGTAACAGCAATACAAGTTTAACATTTAGAGACATTTATATAGGTTTAACATTTATTTATAGTAGTGTAAATTTGACATTTCTAAACAGCTGTATGTTTATTGTTAGAGGATGTCAATCTAGGTTTCTACTTTGGGGATAATTATAATTCAACATTTTTTAGATTTTCTTCTTGCTATTAAATATGTTATTATTATCTCCACACATTTTAAAAATAATTGTGACACGCTGTAGTTATGATTTACACCTCTTTGTCAGAAATGTAAAAAAACATTACACATTGATGAACTGACAAACCGACAAGTTGCTAGTATAGATTTAAAATGTTGGGATATTGCTATCATGCTATCTTCTCCGACACTGTTTCGTAGAATTGAACCAAATTTGTTATGATAGTTACCCACATGATTGTGAGATATCATTTATATTGGTCTCTGTTCCTTTGGGCAGGGTAAAAAATCATAAAAGCTCAATCTATGTTATCTGATTTATCTTCTTTGAGATTATTTGTGGAATTAAACCAGATTTGCCATGTAGGTTACCCAGATGATTGTGGATTCTCTGGTATGCATGGGGATTTACTTTGGCATGCTGTTAACTATGCAGTTCTAGTATTAAATTATTTTTAGTGTCAGATTTCTAAAAGCTCACGACGTAATTAACTCTTAAATGACTCATCATATAAAACGCTTTTTTCCATAACCAAGCCAGTCATTCCAGGTATTGGTGCCATTTATTAAGCAAATGATATAGAATTTTTTCTATTTCTGATAGAAGAGGGATAAATCAAGGTTTCAGGAAACAGTGTTCGAAATGAGTGGCATGATGTGATGGTAATTTATTCTCTGTTTCTTACAGAACCCGATTGGTCCAGGTCGTTATGACATACAGAGGTGGGATGATTCGCAACAGAGAAATGGAAATACTAGTGTTTTCCGCTCATGTAGTCAGAAGCCAGGGCCGGCTATGGAGAAGTTTCTCAAGTATGTAATATCCCGGCATATTGTTATTTTCCTAGCCATATGGTATTTATACAAAAACATGGATCATGGACTTCAGCTGTTATATGCATGTTATGAGGAACATTAAATTTCCACAAAGAATGAAAGTCTAGAAAAAGCATGGAATTATAAGAAACTCATTTCCACGCCTTGAAAAGTATGGAAAATTCAACATTTTATGCTAAAGTTTTGGAAAAAAGGATGGAAAATTGAAATATCATGCATGATTCTCATTTGCGTAATGGTATAGATACTATTAAAAATATTAATAATCTCGTCTACTAATGGACCTTTACAGTTTTAGCCATGCTCCGCCTATCTCTAGCTATGCTCCCACCACACCTCTGTCATGTTGGGATCGATCGATCCTCGACTTCACCCAGTCAAATTAGTTTGACGGACTATTAAGCGTTTAAGACAGACTAAATCGAGTCATTCATGCTGTAATTGATTATGACATCATCCTACACATCATCTAGTTGATTATGACATCATAATATGGATAGATAAACTGAAATGGTCCATTCCAGCGTTTTCTACCAGATTTGAAATTTACATTGATTTCAAACATCATAAAATAAGTCTGGAAAAGATATGGAAACTGTGTTGGTTGGTAAATTAGTCTGGCTACATACATAACATGCTGGATATTTAAGGCAAGCTGTTGAATATTTTGAAACCAATTTGACTGGGAGCTGTTGCTTCCTACAGCATCTTTTTAAAATTGTAAATTCACCAAAGACATACAACACAGACGTTTTGGTGACATGCTTTTGTTACATTCGTGATGTTATTTAATTGTAATGTCAGCTAAAAAAGTTACATTTTGGTTATGATGTAAATATACTATTATTATTATTTTATTATCTGTCACTCAAGTATCTGACATCATAACCAAAATGTCACTTTTTAGCTGACATCACAATTAAATGTTTAACGCTTTAATGGCTAAATTTGGTCAAGAAAATTAAAATATTTGCATATTGAATGTCCATTTGCAGGCCAGGAGAAGACTGTTTTTACCACTGGCATGACTGGCTCGGTTATCGAGCCAGTCCTCCTTCGATCAATACTTACCATTACATTACTTATTGATAAACAGCTTAGATGAAGCTGTGCTCTAAGAATCTTCAGAGTCTGATTTAGAAAGCTCTACCAGCTCCTGGAACCGGGTACCCGCCCCCAACAAACGGGTACCTGCCACCATGAGCCGACATTCGTGTTTACATAGCAACAAAAACAACAAGCTATTTGCCTCAGGAGAAATTTCTTAGTTTTCTGTGTGATTCTATTGTGCTTTTGTGCCTGTTTCTTCCTCTGGATTTAATTGGATTAATATGGAGAGTGCCACCGAACCTCAGCTCGTATTCCTGCATATTATTTCCCTAGTTATATGGAGACTTATGTCTGAAATTTTGTGTGTTGCATGTCCCATTTTCTGATCCCTGTTACAACAAAATATGCCAGATAAGATCGCCTCCTTTAAACCCCAACGGCGATCGGGCAGTAATATGAAATATTAGGCATTTGTCTGCAGTTTTTTAACACTGAAATCGACTTACGTCGTTCAACCATGTGGTCCGAGCGGGTGATGTCACACCCTTTTACTGCTCGGATTATTTGGTGAAGGAAATGTTTCATTTATTCGTGCATCTTATTCTTGGTAGCTGCGTGCGCTTTTGTACCAGAAACCTTTGAATTATGTAAAGTTTTGTGTCTAATCCCGATCTGTTTGCGTTGATCGTTGATTTAAAAATTCTTGATTTAGATGTGTGTTTTGTGGCTATACCGTGTTCTACAGCAGTAGTGTCAATTCATTATGTTGTTCCTTCTCGTTTCGTTTGTGTAGTATAATTTTGGAATCAATTCTTAAATATACCGTGAATGTATCCGATACGGTTCCTGGTTCCGTTTTATACATCCTGCAGGATCAATTTGTGAGTGTATTATTGGCGCGCTCTCGTTCTTGTCGCCAGCTTATGCAATCTTGGTTGTAATGCTGCGGGTGTTGGGTGCTGGAGGCTTAATCTTATAATTTCTTGTCAAACTATTTGAAAAATATATGTTTTGTTCCGCTTGCTTTTCACTTCAAGAGTATACTTACCTCCCTAATACTCTTTGATATTGCTAAATATCGGCTTGCACTCAATAAACACTCAGAATAAAAACAGTTAGGTGCCCCTACTGGGCAGGGAGTCAGAGTGCAGTCCGGCGGATGCCAGCCCCACCACCGCGCATGCGCAGACTAGCACTTCCTCTTTGCTAATTTATTGGCAGAGGGTGTACACATGCTTTTGTGCTCAAAGCTTTTCCTAGTCTTTTTCAAGTCTTTTTAAGTGTTTGTTAGAAGTTTAGAACACCTGTAGAGATGGAAGATAGAGTTACTTCGCCAGAGGAGGGCCCATGATTTATCCATCAGGTGACTTCTATTATATTTTAGCGAGTTTTTCCCGGTGTAATGTGTTTCCGGGACTCGCGTTTATCGTGATAAGCACCTAGTATAGTTGTTTTATGTCAACATGGTGCTATATAATACTAATCTCTCTTTGTGTTTATGTCCACAGGTATCTGTCAGGATATGTATGGGACATCACATCATCAGAGGATTTGTTTCTCTCCACCAAGGTTCCATTTCCTACTAATACTGTTAGGTTATCTAACCAAAAAGTCTATGTCCAGTGACTCGGAGGCCTCGTAAGGTCTTCTCACTTTGCCCTCTTGATCCAATTCCTTCCCCTAAGGTGGATAGAGTTAAGAGGTCGTAGTCTTGGTGGAGTGTTCCAGTTCATCACATTGGATGGTTTGTCTATACAAGGAGTCAGGTATTCTAGTTAATGATATGAGGTGATGATAATTATGTAAACTATAAATTGCCACTATTATCATTGTGTATCTGATGTTTGTGTAGTCTGAATATCTATCCTGAAGATGTTCTGGTTAGGAATACAATTCGTCCTTACACCTGGATGTTTGTTTTCGGATCGATTTAATTTCTGTCTTGAATTAATGACGTCATAATCAGCCTTGCTCTTTATTAACAATTAAAGTTTTGTCCAACGCTGGTTTTTCATATGATTAGTGAGTTTCTAACCTTAACTAAAATACTCATTGTCCTCGTCTTCTGTCCTGTTTCAGAGACCTGGTTGCCCGTCCTGTGGTCGCTTCCTGAAGGAGAAGTTTATACCACATCTTTGCTTCCAATGTAGCCCCTGTGGGCCATTGCTTAATTGTGATGTGTGTAAGCATTGGGGGGGGGGCGAACTAATGAAGGAATTTTTATGCTTACAGGCAAAGGACAAGGTTGTGGAGAAAGAGAGGAAGCTGAAAAGAGAGGTTGTGAGTAAAAAGGGTAAGAGGAAGGCCTCGTCCTCAGTGGACATGGAGGCCTTCCGTAGTGAGATGTTGGGAGAGATGAAGAGGACAATAAAGGATTTGGTACCAGAGTTGCTCCGTGGCATGCTTCCTGGACCAAATCCTTTGTTATCCTCGTCATCTACTTCGGAGAAGATAATCCCCGCCTCTTTCCTTAGGCCGTTACCAGTTTTCAACGATTCAGAGGTGGCCCCATTAGAGGGGGCGTTCCACGACCTTGGCAGCAGGCTTGCCGCGCCGGGGGTCCGTGGACGGTTGTCGCTGGAACCTGCTGGCTGCTTATCAGCCCAGGGGTATCCGCACGCCGCAGGTGCCAGTACCTCCTATGGCACCTTTCCTGGCCAGTCCGGGTTAGCTCTCTTTGCTGACCCGGAGTCTAATCTTTCTGGCCAGGAAGAAGATTATCTGTTGGGGTCCCCTTCAGAAGCCGTGGCCATGGATTTTGACGTCTGTGCACCCCTCGCGGGGAATACAGGCGACATGATCCACGGTTCTACTCATGCAGGAGTAGAATTCATGGCTCAGGTGGCCCTGGTTTTTTGAGCTGATGGTCAGTTATTCCGCAGACCTCGGCTTGCCGAGAGTGTTGCTGGTGCTGGCCGGGGCCGTGGTGTGGCGGTATCTGCCCCATGCTCTACCACGGTGCCTGCTCCTGGACAAGCCAGTCAGATTAACATGCCTGCTCTTTCAGGCCCGCACGCTTTCTCTGCCTTGCCAGGAGTGTCAGCATATCCAACGTCAAGCTCGACTGCATTAGCTCAGGAGGAAGACGAAGGCCCTCGTCTAGTAGAGCTTTCGCAGTTAGCCACGGAGGAGGATTGGTCTGACGCTTGTCAATGGCTGATAAGTGTCAGGCCAGACCTGCCCGTGGAGCAGTTGGCTAGCCAGCGAGACCACAGGCCGTGGTTAGCTGGAAAGTCGACTGTTAGTGCCATGCCATCTCTGCCGCTAGCAGAGCATATCGTTGATATGTTCTCGGCGCCGGAGACGTCCATCAAGGCGAATGGGCATCTCGCGAAGGCCCCTCGCGAGGTCGCAAGGCGCTGCCGCATCGTACCCGTGGACTACCAAAGGTATGGTGTGGTACCAAACCTAGCGTGGATGACCGCGCTTCTTTAGGTGAGGATACGCGGCCAGGCTCCCGTTCTGACACGGGAGCCTTGTGTTCGAACGCGCTGCGTTCGGCCAATGCCGCATTGCGTGATGCGGAGGAGAGTGGGAGAGCATCTATTGCGGTGCTGTCTCATGTCTCCCAGCTATTACAGGGAGTAGTAACAGCATCCGCATCATGCCAACCGAGCCCGGTCAGTCCAGAGAGCCATCCAGTTTGGTATCAACCTGGCTCTGGACTGTATGACTCGGGCAGTGACCAGAAGTGTCCGGGCGAGGCGCACGTTTGCGTTAGATAACCTGTGCCCATCCCAGGACCTGTACAATAGGCTTCTACGTACGCCTATGGCAGGTCCTTGTCTCTTTGGAGGTGAGGGATGTAGGCACCTCCAGGAGACGGTTACTCTGGTCAACAACCAGAGGGCGCTGCGCGAACAGTTTGACGTGCTCCGTAGGGAGCGCATTCGCGCTGCACCCCCTGCGTACCATCCCCTGCAGGCTCGAGGTGGAGGTGGCCATGTCAGAGGCCAGCCACCATCGCAGCGTCGGCCTCGGCCGCGTGCGATTCGGCCAGCAGTGAGGGGGGGGGCGCAGGCTCCTCAGGCGCAGCCAGCCAGGCAGCCACCCGCGCACCGAGGTGCGCGTGATGCTGGTCGTGGCGCGCGAGGATCTGGTCGTGGTAATCGTGCCTGATGGGCCGGTTACCACGGTGAGAACCACTCCGGTGTTTCTGGCAAAGGAGACAGTGCCGCTCTTGCACTCCTTATGTCCACCTCTCTCCCTAGGTGGACCAGTGGGAGGCCGTCTGGCCAACCACATGCAAGAGTGGGAACGGTTGACTCAGGACCATTTAGTCTTGCGATGGCTTTCAGTCGGGTATCATCTCGATTGGATGACAGGCCCACCATCGCGACTGTCTCTGGTGCCGATCTGGACTCAAATTCCGAGAGATCCAGATCAAAGGTTGTGTATAGAGGAGGAAATAAACTCCGTCATACAAAAAGGAGCAATTCAGCCAGCACAGAAGTGTCCGGGCTTCTATTCAACCATGTTCTTAGTGACAAAAAACACCGGAGGGTGGAGACCAATTCTCAACGTCAAGCCATTGAACAAGTTCATAGAGACACCCAGTTTCAAGATGGAGACTGTGAGGTCGGTGTTGGCAGGGTTGGAGAGGGGAATGTGGACAGCTTCAACAGATTTGAAGGATGCTTATTTCCACATCCCCATAGCGAGGAGTTTCCGTCGCTTCCTGAGATTTGCATTCCAGGGCAGACAGTGGGAATTCAGGGTGTTACCCTTCGGAATTTCCACGGCTCCTCAGGTTTTCACCAGAGTGGTTCTTGCGATTACAGCATACCTCCACAGTAGAAGCATAGCAGTCCACACATACATAGACGACTGGCTGTTAAAAGCACACACCCAGGAAAGTTTATCGGCCAATCTGGAGATTGTTTTGCAGACTCTCACAGACTTAGGCTGGATAATCAATTTCCAAAAATCAGAGCTGACTCCATCCCAAAAGTGTGTTTACCTGGGGATGTTCTTCGATCTAGAGACAGGATATGTTTATCCTACTCAGGAGAGGGTTCAGATACTCATCTCAGTAATACAGTCAGTGTGCAACAGTCGTCATGTCCTGGCACGGGTTTACTTGAGAATGCTTGGGTTGATGGTTTCTTTGGAACCAGTCATTCCTCAGGCCGCCTTACGCAGGCGACCGATCCAGTTATTTCTCATGACGCAATGGACCCAGAGTACAGGTTCACTGGACTCGAACGTGTCAGTGTTGGAGCCTCTAATTCACCACCTGCAATGGTGGTTTAAGACAGAGAATCTCCTGGCGGGGGTTATGCTAACCCCTCCTCACCCTCAGGTAACTGTGTATACAGATGCCTCGATGGAGGGATGGGGAGCTTGCCTGGAAGAATCCACGATATCAGGGCTTTGGAATCTGGAACAGTCAAAGGAACATATCAATCTACTGGAGTTAAGAGCAGTAGTCCTGGGCCTGGAACATTTCTTACAGAAAGTTCAGGGCAAGATTGTTCTTATTCGATCAGACAACTCAACAGTTGTGACTTACATAAACAGCCAGGGCGGAACGAAGTTGCCCAGTCTCTGTATGATGACATGGAGACTGCTTTGTTGGTGCCTGGATCACAGGATTACCTTGAAAGCAGTTCATATTCCGGGAAGGTTAAATCTGCTAGCAGACTCATTGAGCCGAAGGATGAGTGTTTTACCGACGGAATGGCAACTAAATCAATGTGTGGCGGATCGTCTGTTCGACCATTGGGGGAAACCCAACATCGATTTGTTCGCAACGAAGAAGAATGCGAAGATGACGACGTACGTCTCTCCGATTCCAGATCCAAGCACTTTCGCAACAGATGCGTTAGCTATCAGCTGGGTGGGAATGTATGCATACGCATTCCCTCCAGAAATCCTGATTCCAAAAATTCTTCAGAAAATCAGACAGGAGGCGTGCCAAGTGCTTCTGATCACCCCAAATTGGCCACGCCGATCATGGTATACGGATCTGCTGGACCTTCTGGTCTGTAATCCGGTTCCTCTGCCTCTGACGACATTATCTTCCAGGGCAAGGCCCTTCACAACAATCCGTCAATGTTCAGATTGACTGCGTGGATGTTGTCAAGGAATCTAGAATTAAGGAGGGCTTTTCTGAGCAAGCAGCCATGTTTATGGCCAAAGCCAGGAGGGGGGGTCAACCTCCAGAGCATATAATTATAAAATCAACAGATTTGCAGAATGGTGCTCAAAAAGATGCATTGATCCAATGGATTCATCTATTCAGGTAGTAGCTGATTTCCTCTGTCACCTGTATGATGCCTATAGCCTCAAGCCTAACTCTATTGCTGGTTATAAATCAGCTTTAATGACAGTTATCCCTTGCTTGGCTAGTAGGGGAAGTGATGAAGTAAGTACATTAAATGTATTAATTAAAGGCATGGGCAATCTAAGACCAAGGAATCCCCCGGTGATTCCATCTTGGAGTTTATCTCTAGTGCTTCAGGTACTAGGTGATAAGCCTTTTGAACCACTTAGTTCCATTTCTATGAAAATGTTAACTCTTAAAACTGTATTTTTAATTGCTGCGGCCTCGGCTAGGCATAGGAGTGAAATTCGTGCCTTATCAGCCGAGGAAGACCGTTTTGTGGTTACAGGGGAAGGCCTTAAGGTTCTACCTAGGATTAATTTCTTGGCTAAAAGTCAGTCTTTGAAATATCCAGGTCAACCTATTTTTTTGCCAGCTTTAACTAGATATGATCCTAATTCTAAAGCATGGTGTCCTGTCCGAGCGCTGATCCGGTACAAACAACGTACTCAGGAGTGGCGGACGGACCAGTCAGCGTTATGGTTGTCATATATTGAACCCCATGGCAGGGTGTCTAAGGACACCATTTCCAGGTGGATTGTAGAATGTATTCAGTTTTGTCATAAATCCGCCACCGGTAAGCAAGTTGACATGGCCAAGGCTCACAGTGTCCGGGGCATAGTGACTTCCACTGCCCTATTTAATGGGGTCCCTGTGGATGACATTATGTCAGTTGCTCAGTGGCACTGTGAGTCAAGTTTTACAGACCATTATCTCCGTGACACCTCTAATCCTCTCGCCTTGTTGATTTTGAAAAGATAATCAGGTGTACTTTTTTGATGAGGTTTCCTCATTGCTTGTATATATCACAATTAATTAATGGGAACAACCACTTTTTGGGACTGCATCAGCCTTCACCACTGGGAAGATGATGTCAGCAGCCAAGTTCAACAAGGTCAGTCTTGTTTATGTGTTGTTCTTTGTTAATTGTATTGTCACGTGACCCTTTGTTATTAAAATGGTGATGGTATGTGTGTTTATGTGGTTCATCATTGAGAGTATACGAAAATGGAGCTTTTTCGTCTCTGTCCTATAGTACATGGCACTTGTACGTAGAGAGCGTATGAGACATTGAGGTCATTCGAGTCTTCCTCCCAGGAAGGGGGGGGGGGAAGCGCATATGACATTCGGTCATCTCTCATCCATCGGTTTGTGTTAGCCGATGTTTTTTCAAATCCTGACTGTGTTTTCACACAGTTTCAGAAGTTTAAGTGCCTTAAACGCAGAAAAGCGTATAGGGAAGAGCTGGTCTTTTGACCTCACCTCCTTCCCGCCGAATTCTGGCAATATCAAAGAGTATTAGGGAGGTAAGTATACTCTTGAAGTGAAATAAATGAAATCACAGATTTCTTTTTTCACGAGAGTTGATACTTACCTCCCTAATACGGACCCGGCCTCTCCACCCCACAGAGGCTCGGTCTTCAGGCTCTTAATAGTTGCATGTGTGTCAGCCAATAAATTAGTCAGAGGAAGTGCTAGTCTGCGCATGCGCGGTGGTGGGGCTGGCATCTGCCGGACTGCACTCTGACTCCCTGCCCAGTAGGGGCACCTAACTATTTTTATTCTGAGTGTTTATTGAGTGCAAGCCGATATTTAGCAATATCAAAGAGTATTAGGGAGGTAAGTATCAACTCTCTCGTGAAAAAAGAAATCCGTGATTTCGTTTATATTGAGTCCTTGTAGTTGTGTTCAGGCCAAGCCTACCCCGCCATCATGCCCGAAGTGCCACAAATTTGTTAAGCAAATGTTTAAGGACCATGTCTGTTATAGATGTTCCAAGTGTAATGTTGATGATCGTTGTAATGTCTGTGCAGTGTGGCCCGTCGAATTGGTAGCCGAGTTCCTTGCCCAGAAGGAATTGGCAGGGTCTGACGCGGGGTCAGGTGGCTCGAAAAGAAATCGAGGAGCATCCGTTTCGGCCTCTGGGCGCGCTCCTCGTCCGCAGTTGGAGGGATCAGAGATGGTAACCCCTGCGTGTTTTGGGCCCGGTATGCAAGTCTTCTTGCATATCGTCCTACCCACCTTGGTGTCGTTTTTGATACCAAAGACTCTGGACTGGCTACCGGGGGGGGGGGGGGGGATCTTGTATGGCTCCCTGGCGGTCCCGTCAGGCTCCAGCCTGGCAGATACTGCTTCTCTGCAGCCACCTCTGGGTGGTCCAGTAGCAGTAGCCGGTCCGTCAGGCATGGGAGCCATCTGCCAA
The DNA here is from genome assembly GCA_034401795.1 of Chaetoderma sp. LZ-2023a. Lineage (NCBI taxonomy): Eukaryota > Metazoa > Mollusca > Caudofoveata > Chaetodermatida > Chaetodermatidae > Chaetoderma > Chaetoderma sp. LZ-2023a. The sequence goes on from JAVVLW010002571.1 coordinate 16,721, forward strand.
GACGGCTCCAGTGTCTTCTTCCAGTGATGATTCTTCGGGGTCTGAGGATGAGGAGGGTGAAGAGGAGAGGTTGCAGCCTCAGATACTGCGTTTGGAGCATATGGAGGGTGATTCCATCCTGGACGGAACCGCCCTCCATTTGTCTAGCTTGGCGCAATCCATGGCAGCCACTCCGCCCGTAGTTGAGGCCACACCGGTACCGGGCACCCATCCAGTGCTGGTTGGTTTGCCACCAACCAACACGGTGACGGGTGTTGCTGATCAGGCATGGTACTCACCTGTCTCGCCTGGTCCAGCGGCCACACACGGGGTGCCGTTGGTGCCCATGTATGGCCACGGTTTTCCGTGCAGGCCTGCTCCATGGAAGAGCCTCTTTCATGGGGTGGTGGTGGAACTGCACAGTACTGGTGTTGTTGGCTATCCAGCAGTGGCTCCTTGCCGGGAGGCCGCTGCTAGTAGACCCATGAACACATCAACGGGTGATGTGTTTACGGGGGTGTCTTCCTCAGAAGTGGACTGATCCAATGCTCTGGCTTTGCTAGCCAGGGTGGACCAGTCCGTGGTCTCGGCCACAGCTGACGAAGACATGCCTCATCCGTCGGTGGCATCCATTCAGATGGAGGTCTTACCCGCAGCTTGAATCCAGTCCATTGGACTGGATCCAAAGTTCAAGTTACTGGAAGTTATTTATGCCAAGCAACTCACTGCAAAGAGCCAGCTCCCTGTGGCCTCTAGGGAGGTGCGGGAATGGTGCCGTATCACCAGGGGGGAGTATGAGCGCTATGGTGTGGTCCCAATGGTCACTGAGGATGACCATTGGGTTCTTGGTGTCCAAAGTGCAGGAGCGGGTGGCCCCTCTCAGGCACTTGTGGACAAGAGCCAGGCACACTGCGAGGCAGTCCTGTCCCTCTGCGATGAGGGGGTGAGTGCAGCTATGAACACTGTCAATCACTCCTATCGCTCGAATCAGTCAGTGTGGGCTGAAGCTGGGGCAGGCCACCCTGTGCCACCCGCAGCGCTTTCGTGCATCAATGACAACCTTGTGTTGTCGATGGATGCACTGGCCAGGGTGCAGGCACATGTGAGGAGGCAGATGGTCCTTGACCATATGCGTCCGGCTTCAGCTGTCAGGGAGCGTTGGCTTGGAACGCCCTGAATGGCCCTAGCATCTTTGGTGGCCAAGCGCGGGCCATCCTAGAAGACACAGCCAACATTGCACAGACAGTTAGTGGTGAACTTACAGCTGGAGCTAGTGCATCAGGGGCAGAGGCCGGTAGCGAAACTGCTAGCTGCTCAGCTTTCCTCCAAGAAGGATTTCCCACCACAAAATCTGTCTTTGGCACCTGTCTGGACTCCAGTACCAAGGGAGCCAGACAAGTTAGAAGCCATTCAAAACGAAATGTCAGGTTTGCTTCTGAAGGGAGCAATAAAACCAGCTTACCAGGACACTCTGGGCTTCTATTCGAATATGTTCCTTGTCCCCAAGAGCACAGGGGGGGGGGTGGTGTGTGGAAACTCGTACTCAATCTCAGGCCATTCAATTGGTTTATCCATATGCCTCGGTTCAAAATGGAAACTGAGGTCGGTAATGGCAGGATTGAGGAAAGGAATGTGGTGTGTGTCAATCGATCTGAACGATGCATATTTCCACATTCCAATGAACAGGTGTTGTCACAGGTTTCTGAGATTCGCATTTTAGAACCGCGTTGGGGAGTTTGTAGTCCTCCCATTGGGCCTGTCGACAACTCCAAGGGTTTTCACCAGAGTAGTTCTAGCGGTGAGAGTTTCTCAGAAGTGATAACATAGCGCTTCACACCTACATAGACGATTGGCTTATCAAGGCAGACACACCAGCCAGGTTAGAAGTGGATACTGCTCTGACTGAAGTTACTTTCAGATCTAGGCTGGATAGTCAACAAGGAGAAATCCGAGTTGACACCCACTCAACACTTCGTTTATTCAATCTCGAGGAAGGCAGGGTTTACCCGTCAGAGCCCAGAGTGGTGTCTCTGTTAGCCATCCTCAAGAGTTTTCGAGAGGGAATCCACATTCAGACGAGGTTTCTTCAGATGCTGGGCATGATGGTCTCCATGGAGCAGGTAATCCTGTACGCTGCTCTGATGCGAAGACCTATCCAGTTGTGTCTGATGTCTCTGTGGAAACAGAGAAAGGAACCCCTGTCAAAGCTGGTACCAGTTTTGGAACCAATAATGTTGCATCTTGTATTGTGGAGGGAGCATCAGAATCTCCTAGTAAGAGTTTCGCTTCACCTACCCCACCCCCAGCTATCCATGTACATGGATGCAATGCTGGAGGGGTGGGGGGCCTGCCTGGAAGAACACCAGGTTTTGGGCACATGGACTCTCCAAGAGAGTCAGCTGCATATCAGGGCAAACCGAACCTGGACTTGTTTGCCACAAAGGAAAATGCTCAAATCATGACTTATGTCTCGCCTATTCCAGATCCAAATGCCATTGATACAGACGCTCTGGTGATAAGCTGGATAGGGCTGCATGCATACGCGTACCCACCCACCATCCTTCTACTGAAGGTCTTGGTAAAGATCAGGGAGGAGCCATGCCTGGTCCTGCTAATAGCACCCTATTGGCCCAGCAGGGCGTGGTTCACGGATCTTCTGGTGAACAATCCAGTGCAACTGTCCAAGATTCCGAACATAATCTCCCAGGCCAAGGGCCGTTTCATACACGAGTGGCTCGAGATGTTCACATTGACTGCGTGGATGTTATCAAACAACGTTCCACGTCAGAAGGCCTTTCTCAACAGGCTGTGAGTTTTATCACAGCCGCGAGGTCAACCTTCAAGTCATATAACCACAAGCTTAACAAATTTGCAGAATGGTGTGAAGGAAAGGGTATTGATCCCTTTCAATCCACTATTCAGCAAATAGCATACTTTCTCTGTGAGCTGTTCTTTACAGGATTAGCTCCTGTCACGATTGCTGGATACAAGTCAGCTTTGGCATCAGTTATCCCTTGTCTAGCCAACAGGGATAGTCCAAAGGTGGCCCAGTTGAACGTGATGGTGAAGGGAATGAGCAATCTCCGAACGAGACAATCTGTAGTCACTCCAGCCTGGAGTCTATCTTTGGTGCTTAATGTGCTAGCTAAGCACCCTTTCGAACCTTTGGGTTCGTCTAGTCTAAAGCATCTGACTCCAAAGGCGGTCTTTCTATTGGCAGCTTCCTCAGCAAGGAGCAGTGAGATCCATGCGCTTTCAGCAGAGAGGGGCCAATTTATTGTCTTTGGAGAGGGTCTGCGACTGCTGCCAAGAGCAGAGTTTATGTCAAAGAATCAATCTTTGAAATATTCCGGCAAACCGATCATTACACCAAAGCTAACTAGGTTTGATTGTGATGCCAGTGCCTGGTGTCCAGTCCGTGCTTTGACCAAGTACAAAAAACGGACGGACTGTCTACGGTCAAATGATAGACATCTGTGGATCTGCCATAAGAAGCCATATGGCACCGCATCCATGGATTCTATCTCTCGTTGGGTAGTCGAATGCATTTAGACAACCAACAAGATTGCGACTGGGCACCAGGTGCAATGTGCTAGGGCTCACAATGTTTGAGGAATAGCTCCCTCGACCGCCCTATTCAATGGTGTTACGTTAGAGGACATCATGACCGTTGCACAATGGCACTGCGAGTCCTCTTTCATGGATTACTATACGAGGGACATGTCAGACTCCGCCAATCCACTCGCTTTAGCTGTTTTGAAACGAGAGTCTAGTGGCCACAATGGTCATCTTGTTTTGGTAACTTTGAAAAAGCAAAACTAGTTAGAACAGACATGGTCAGGTGAGAGGAGTTCAACCCATATGTGACACATTTGGTCGAAAGTGTGTTGGTTGGTGGCGTTGTCTGGAATTCAAAATTCATAAGGTAATTCAAGTCTGACTGTTTTTTGTATTATGTTTATATATTGTGTTCATTCATCCTATATATTCATAGGTGGCGGTGATGCGAATATGATTCGGTCCCAAACTTGTCGGTCCTTCTAGGTCTCCGTGTGACAAGTTTAAGCCTAAGTTTTTTCTCTAGGAGCAAAAGAGGCTTTGTATGGCATGCCCCTTCCCACCAGGCTACTGACTAAATCTGGTGTTATCAATACGTAATGTAATGGTAAGTATTGATCGAAGGAGAATGAAAGAAATTTCAATTTCCCTTTCTCAGAGATTTAACAATACTTAGCATTACATTACGGACCCTGCCTCACAGTCCCATGGAGGCAAGCCATGAGTTGTCTCTTGTTTGGTAGCTATGCAAACAATATGTTGGCTTATGGTGGCTGGTACCCATTTGTTGGGGGTGGGTACCCGGTTCCAGTAGAGGTTTCTAAATCTGAAGATTCTTAGGGCACAGCTTCACCTAAGCTGTTTATCAATAAGTAATGTAATGGTAAGTATTGTTAGATCTCGGAGAAAGGGAAATTGAAATTTCCTTCATTCTGGTGGTAAAAGTCTTCTGACCTGCAAATGGACATTCATCAAGACCACTGAAGTTGCCAGTTTTGTCATGAATTGGTTAAATTAAAACTTTCATTATTTTTTTGGTTACAGAGAGAGAATTCGTTCCAAAGATGTTCCTCTTAAAGACAGAGTTTTTCTTGTTCAGCCAGAGGGACAGGCTTCAGGCATTCAGCGCAGTAAGACGCAATCAAGATTTCAGAACCAAAAGTCGGTCACGATCGCATAATGATAATGCAGTATTTGTATTGTGTAACCCTTTAACCATCAAAATTTTTCAAGATAGTTTAAATTTTAGCATAGAAAATGTCTATTGGTAGACCAAGATACTATTTTAGAAAATTTACCACTGGAATGACTGCCTCGGTTTAATCGAGTCAGCCATTCCTGTGATAAATTTTCAAAAATAGTCTTCACTTGGTCTGCAAATGGACATTTTCCAGGATCACTGTAGAAGCCGTTTTTTGCGGACTTCAGTGTTAAAGGGTTAACCCACAGTATTCTATAAGACATTGGTTGTGTTTATTTCAAGCTGACAGTTGATGTCCTGCTGACTATATGAACACAATTTGAGTTGTTGCTGATAGTCCACAGACACCATCCATTTTTAGTCAGATTGCTTTAAAAACATGGTACATTGAGGATTTCTATGTCGCTTTATTGAAGCTAGATGCTTTAGAATTAGGCATGAAAAGGGTAACATATACATATACGCACACACACTTATATATTTAATTGTTTTAAAAAAATCGAAATATTATATATTAAAGCTTTACTGAAACATGGTGGTGATTGACGGCGCATAGGGTGGCTCTGTCTCATCATGGAGCGTTACTATACTCATTCCAGTGAGTGTGAGGTGCTTGCTAGATAAAATTTATATAGGTCAGATAATTTAAGTCTGTATTTATAATTTGTGTTGTTATATAATTTTGTTTACTTTAATCGGGGTAAATTTAATTTTGCTTTATCTGTTATTTAATCATTGTTATTGTTTGTCATTTGATGTAATATTTCATGTTTTTCATCACCATCAGTTTTTAGTGTTATTTTTGCCTGATATAGGATGCCTGTGTAAGGCTTATTTTTGCCTGATATAGGATGCCTGTGTAAGGCTTATTTTTGCCTGATATAGGATGCCTGTGTAAGGCTTATTTTTGCCTGATATAGGATGCCTGTGTAAGGCAATCATTGGCTCTTTAACTATCATTTGTTCAAGAGAAAACTATTTTTTAAACCCTATCACTGGAATGACTGGCTCGGAGTTATTCTAGTGTTAAATTTTGAATAAGTCTTTATTGACATTCTGCAAGAACACAACAGAGACTGGTTTGGGCTGGCTTGACCTTTAAAGAGTTAAACAATGGCCTGCACCAGCACCAGTGATTGTAAGATGGAGATAAAGAGAATGGTGACCATTGTTGAAAATTCATAACCAACCCTATGTCCGCAATATTAGGCCATGTCTTAGGGACAAGTACAGAGTAACGTAGATATGTCCCGATGCAACAGAGATTATTTAATTGACTACATGTTTTATTTGCTATATTTAATTTTATTTGTTGAAATGGTTATTTTTAAGAGTACTAGAATTATTTATTTTATCTGTGATAATTTGCCTATTAGAATTTTAAAATGCCGTTTTATGTACATTTATATAATTATATTAAATATATTTGTTTATGTTGCTAGCCACAAATTGTCTGATATGTTAAATCATATGGTTAGCTACTGTATAGCTTTTAGTAAAGTTTGTGTATTTCTGCAGACTACATTTTCCATGGGATTTAACTCTGGACCTGCTGAATATTTTGAAAACAATTTGATTGAAAGTTGTTGGTAGCTAAGCTACCAGCAACTTTCAGTCAAAGTTTTCAAAATATTCAGCATGTCCAGAGTTATTGCCCATTGAAATCATTGTCTGATCGTTTGCAACAGTTACACAGTTAATGTAATGAAAATTGCAAATATGATCATAGTGGACACGACCACGGAACTCGATGACACCAATTCTAGAGATCTCTTTGATCTTTCAATAAGCTAGTAGCGTAGATGCTTCTATATCCAGGCCATAAACAACATATTACTTATGACTTCAAGCTGTCATAAGTCGCTTTAACTAGCGCTGCAATATACAAATGTCAAATTGTGATGAAACAAAATCAATGTTTATTCATTCTCAAACTGACCAGCATAAACTGTGGCAATCATCTTTCACTTGAAAACAAGTAAATTTTACCTCAGGTTTATATATATATAATTCTGCATAGGAACTGTCAGTGCTATGTCTACATAAATTTGATAGTGATTTATATGATATAGCTGAAATACAATGAAAATCCATCTCACACATATAAGCAGTGTGCGCTTGAACTAAGAAATAAGCGAGAAATCCAAATTTGAAATTGTGCAAAATGGGAATTCTAATTTCATTTTTCAAACAATCATTATGTCACTATAGTCACGGCTAACATCACCATGCATAGGACTCAATAGAAAACATGCAGATACTGAACGCGGTGTCGTTGCCATTATATCTATTATCGGCAGTATTTAAATTGGTTCTAGAATAGTTTTCCTACTCAATGCGATCATACACGTATATCTTTATTAAACAAACTGATTTAACACAAATGGCTTTTCAAAGGCATTTCGCAAATATTGAAATTATGGTGCAAAGGATATAAATGTTCCCTTAATCCTTTAACCCTCATATCAGCCAAAAATAGCTTCTGCAGTGGGCTTGAGAAATGTCCATTTGCAGACCAAGAAGACTATTTTTGAAAATTAACCACTGGAATAACCGAGCCAGTCATTCCAGTGGTTAATTTTCAAAAATAGTCTTCTCTTGGCCTGCAAATTGACATTTTCTATGAGAAAAGTGAAGTTTTCTTGAACAAATTCAAGTGTTAAGACATCGATTGAGCCAATAAATTAGCGTGATTGTGTCCCATACAGGTGATCAATTTTCTGTTGAAAATTGATCTTAATTGGTTGTAGGCTGCCAGATGAGCAAAAGCTGTTTTTGTACATTTTCTCAAATAATGACATACCGGTATATGTGATATAAATTTATGCGAACTTATATGATTCATGTCATCCACACTGAAATATGATTCATGTGTAGCCAAAATCTACAAGTAGTGCTGGCTGCCTAGTGCATTGCAATGACTATCTAGGTAACACTCGTCTGTATATATTGGGAAATCTTACGTCACAACTAAGTGTTTACAGTGAAATTTGTGTATAGGAACCACATGTCTTTTAGGGCACAACGCCGTAGACTTGACCAATGTTTACTGTTCAAAATCTTGCTGGTGCATGAGAGCTAGCAAGGATGCTACGCTTGTAGACAAATTTCCAGCCAGCCCAGACATTAGATTCAAATAATGTGGAGTAAGGCTCCACGGTATTAGAACAAGAGCCATCAGAAGATGACATATCTCCCCGGGCCCAAATATCTCACTATTAGGGGAATGTGAGTTGGCTGCAGATAAACACAAATCAGGATTTAATATATCATTAATAGGAGATAAACTCTTTACCTATTCCATGTTTCCTGTTATGAACATTTATATGCAGGCAACAAAGATGACAGCATCATCAAGAAATGATTGGCAATGCAGTTTATGTATCGGCTTTAAGATGTTTAAAGGTTGATAACTCTGTAATGATTAATTCTTTAGCCGAGAAAAAAGCACATGCATATCTGCATATGATACTGATAATGTGGACGAAATTTTAAGTTAATCCATTGAGACCTCTAGGAGTTGCGTTGACAAGAAATGATTGTCAGAGATGGATGGACCGACAGACGGACATACATACATTTTGGGCAGACGGATGGATGTGTTGACAAGAAATGATTGGCAATGCAGTTTATGTATCAGCTTTAAGATATTTAAAGGGTGATAACTCTGTAATGAACAATTTTTGGGCCACGAAAATAGCACATGCACACCTTCAGATGGTAATAACTAGATTTACCACGCTCCAAAAGAATTGTAACTAAACTGTAAGAGGAGTTGCGTTGATAAGACGTGGACAGATGGACAGACATGCTGATCGCTGTATCCCCCCAGTCTGGAAGATGTGAGGGGATAAAAATTAATATCGGTATCATATATGGGTAGTATGATTCCATATTCAACGTATATCAGCGCTCCTGAAATAGTCGCTGAACGTTACAAATTTCCACAATAAAACCAAGAAATTACACAAATCCCGATATTAAACAAAAGCCTCAGTTAAATCTTATCTCAAAAACAGCACTATAACAGATTCGAATTTGCCACAAAAAATAGAGACCTGCGCAAAGATCGCCGTTTTAATAGCACCTGCGTGGAGATCGCAAGATAACTAGTGACCATCTCGTCCCAAATAAACTCGGGCCATGAGACTGCGAACTGCTAAACCGGTTGATATTTGACTGACAAATATCAATGTTATGAGTCAAAATATTGTCTATGGATGTACACCCATGTTTTACTAATTTTCCTATCTACTTGTATTGATATATACGCCAGAATAATAAATAAACTTTCAACGAAAACCTGTGCTTTATAAGACAAATTTGGAATGACACGAAACCAACAGGAATTGTGGAAATCTCTGTGCCGGGTTACAACCTAGCCATTATAATACCTAATAAATAGACCACTATATGCTGAGAATACAATGGCCTATGCTCACTCCCATTAAAGTAGCTTGTATTGACAGATATCTAGCAACCCACCAACATAAGAAGGGAATAGATCTCGCAGGGTCAGTTATGCTTTACTTGGGCTGTTGGCCAGTCACTACAAAGTTGTACAAGTCCGGGAAATCTTTAACTAACCAGGCTGTAGTAATTGAGATAAAATATTATGATGCAAAATATTTATTTAACATGATTTTCTAGCAAACAACAAGCCAAAATTATAAAATATTAGCTGAAGAAAAGATATATTTGAGACATTTTTAACCATCCTCTGTCCTATGAGGTTCATTAAAATGTTCATTCTAATAAATAGTCAACTTTTGTAGCAGTAATCGATAATTTATCAATTTCTCTAGCCTTCAAACAATAATTTCACATATCCAGATAAATAAGAAAATATTAAATGTGATCATTAAATACAGGTAAAATATACAGTCGTTTATCTCATTAAACATATACTGTTGAATTTTGCTAATGGAAAACAGATTATCTGCCTAACCAGAATGTTATACCGGTTTTATGTTATATCTCAATATTTTAGTATCAGCAAAATCATGTCGATATGACTAACTTGAAGCACTAATATGGAGGTGACAAACTAATCTAAAATGGCATCTGCACTTCTATCTAGTGAAAGTGCAGTCACCGATGAAATCCTGACAAATCTCAAAGCAACGATATGCAAAAGCTATTGATTATTTTGAAAATAATTTGACTGGAAGCCATTACTGCCTTCGACAGCAATGACTTCCAGGCAAATTAATTTCAAAATATCACAGATTTCTTGTATGGATGCTTTGAAATTGACATAAAGCTGGTTATATCAGTGAAAGGGTTAATTTGTGAGAACCGTGCACATAATGTTTGGTAATGATCAGTCTAAATGTGATATCAACCGAGTCCTTCAATACAGTGATCCATTTCTAGCTATGCCCCGCCCATTTCTACCTAAGCTCTGACCAAGCTTTGCACATAATAGGATCGATATATATATATATATATATATACTTTGAATCCTGAATTCCTAGAACACCAATTTCATGGTAATTATACATGTAACCTGTTGAATATTTTGAAACTAATTTGATTGTGTTGTTGCTGCCATGCCCAGTCAAATTAGTTTCAAAATATTCAACAGAATGTTTGTTAAATAATAAAAAGATTACAATTTTGTGTTCATGATACCAGTTTTTCTCATGGCATCTAAATTCTAGAAATCTGGGGGTCCTGACGTGAAATCTGCGGGTCCCAAACTGTAGTTTAGGATTCCCAGTTTTTCGCATCCATGCTAGAATTAGAGTACCATGGGCTCACAGCTATGAATTATGGGGTCCAATGCTAGATTTTGTGGGTATGTTTGTGCAAAAGCCTATAAAACTAATCAGTATTGAAAAATCATACATTTTCAGGGGTCCTGTGGAACCCACTGCGACAACTTTTGGGGGTCATAAGTTGCATTTTGGGGCATATACCCCCAAAAAGACCCTTATAAGAAACATGATGATGCATCAGTCATTTGATTTTTATGTCAGCATACATGTGATAATTGATTATGATGTCATATGCTTGAGTGACAGATTGGATCTATAAATTGGCTTACGATTTCAAGCTGGTATGAGGGCATTTGCCCATGTGCCAAATGGATTCATACATTTAAATGTTTTATTTACAACAACTCACTGATGTAATGTATTGCATACAAAGCTGTATTTTTACATCAACATTGTAAAAATATTAACATTTATATATACAAAAATAAATAATATGTTCATAATATAAATGTTTGTTTATTTATTACTTGTATTATACGGGTCAAACCTCTCATAGACAATCACCATAGGATGCACCAACAGGTGGTTACTAAGGGCAGGTAGTCACTGATGGCAGGCGGTTACTGATGGATGGCGGTCACTAAGGGCAAGTGGTTACTAAGGGCATGTAGGGAACAGAATACATAGAATATACAGAATGCCCACAGAGCTGGATTAGGCATATTTTGGTCTCCGGGCTAAATAGTTGTGGACATCCCTTATCGGATGGGTCAGAGGGAATGGCTACTATTACTACCACTCCTACTAACATCGCCGCCGCCATGGATTTCTGAGATTGTAAGGGCAAGTGGTTACTAAGGGCAGGTAGGGAACAGAATACATAGAATATACAGAATGCCCACAGAGCTGGATTAGGCGTATTTTGGTCTCCGGGCTAAATAGTTGTGGACATCCCTTATCGGATGGGTCAGAGGGAATGGCTACTATTACTACCACTCCTACTAACATCGCCGCCGCCATGGAAATTTCTGAGATTGTAAGGGCCAATTAAAATTTGTTCAAGAGAAGTTGAAAGGTAAAAAAACATGGCTGCCATGGACCAATCAAAATGTAGCGTGTTTCGCAGCCACATTTGATTTTTTTATTTGATGGATTTTGAAGCCGAAATTGGTTTATGTATGGTTTTGGCTATGACACTTTCAAATAACCAGTTTCCAAACTCTAGGATAAACGGTTTGGCGGCCATCTTGGACCTTTTCCATCCAAAAACTCCCATACTAAAGCAGTATGACATTTAAAGTGTATTCTCGAGAACCACTGGGCCGATTTCAATTATATTTGACAGGAACCATCCTTGGGGCATAGAGAAGTTTGTTCAAAGGAAGCCAATCAGCCAATTTGGCTGGCAGTCATCTTGGATTTTGGCCGATCTTTTGAAACATTTGCAAAAAATCTTTGGGGATCGATTCAACTCATAAAACATCATCTGGGCCAACACCTGAACAAGGTTTGTTCAAGGGAACTTGACTGGCCGAATGCTTTGGCGGCCATCTTGGATGAGCTAGTTTTCACAAAAATGACTTCTCCAGTACCACTAAATGGATCAGGCTGAAATTTGGAAGATCTGATTAGAGACTAAGGGCCATTTAAGTTTTATGAAAAGAAACCATACTTATTAACCACTGGGGCAATTTTAATAAATGTGGTCATCTCATTTTGTTCGGTTTTGCCAGACGCCAATAACTCCAGGTGAACGATACAAGCCCCTATGGCCTCTTGTTGAATTGTAAATTCACCAAACATATGTCATTTGGTTGTGATGTCAGATAAGAAGTGACCTATATTGATTATGACATCAAATACTTGACTGACAGATCAGACCCATACATTAGCATCCAGATTCATTCAGCCATGGCTGCATATATATTCCACTCGGCTGTAACATAGTCAAAGCTAGTTATAAAATATAAAGATATAACTCCATCACTGACTCGATGGACATACCTGAAATGGCATTGATCCATCAGAAGTCAGACTATGTATGCTTTTTATCATTATTAACTCTGATCGCACAATGGTATTTCTGTATTGTCATTTCACTCTTAACCCTTTAACACTCATATCAGCCAAAACGGCTTCTGCAGTCGTCTTGAGAAATGTCCATTCGCAGACCATGAGAAGACTATTTTTGAAAATTTACCACTGGAATGCCTGGCTCAATAGCCAATAGGCTTGCACGATTTTTGCTTTGAAACATCGCGATCGATTTTATAAAAAAAAAAAAAAAATGCAATTTTTGATTAAATCGTAGGTCCAAATTCCCAAAAGTATAAACCGGGGTAACGTGACTTGTTTCTAGAAAAAGTTGAAATAAATGATACAAAAATAGCACGAAATTAGAAGACATTTTCATGCGACGAATTCTTACCATCCTACGTCTATGCTTAATGTATACCTTATATCCATCATCGCGGGAATGAAATTATTAATTGGGACTGCCTAAATGTTGCGTATAGTTTAATAAACATTATTTATTTCATCAAAATTTGAGATAAAATGTCACCGAGAAAAAAATATAAATTACATGATGTATCAGCTTCCGGTTATAGCCTCCCTTTGTAGGATGGGCTTAGGTCATTACCGGAGTAACCCGAAGACGCTAATATTAGTACCCGGGGAGATACTGCGCAATTCACATAACAGGACGGTAGCTTTGAGTAGGTACAAGTAACGGCGTAAACTCGTCCCATAGTGCAGTTTATAGTTGCTTTCAGAAGGTACGATTTACATTTAAGAGTAATCAACAGAACGCACATTTCAAAATCAAACAATCTGGAATGCTGTTGCTTTATTTTCTTTAATTTGACATAACAACCGAATCAAAAAGGAAAAATTATTACACCGCCTGAAATCCCTAACTCTAGATTTAAAAAAAATTATGTTCACTGATTGCCTAACACTCTGCAACTAAGTATATACTTGGCATCTCACGACAGACTCAGGGTCTGCAGCGTAAGAAAGGAAATTATATGGCAATTCGACGGAGTAACTAGCTGCTTTTCTCAATGACAAAGGTGTTACCTCGCTATTGTTAGCTTGTTTATTATAGCGCTTTGTGTTGTGATTAGTAATTATTCGACACGTGCATGGCATGGCGGGATATAAAAACAATGAACACAGGCGTGAATCGATTATAATTGTACTCATGTACCGATAAAACGCGATGGAAATGTACACACTTCAGATTTTAAATTACATCGTAAAAATCGCGATTTAAAAAAAAAAAATCGAACTTCACGATTAAATTGAAAAATTGCGCAAGCCTAATAACCGAGCCAGTCATTCCAGTTGTAACTTTTCAAAAATAGTCTTCTCTTGGTCTGCAAATGGACATTTTCTATGAGAAAATTGATATTTTCTTGAATAAATTTGAGGGTTAGAGTTAACATCAGCTAGTATGAAAAGCGAGGATCACCATTTTTTATTCATCTGACTGCTGAGTTTTTGCAGACAATATGTTCAAAGGGTTATATCTCAGGACCTGCTAATTATTTTGAAAACAATTCAATTTCAGTCCAATTGTTTTCAAAATATTCAGCAAGGCAAGAGGTTTTGCTCATTGAAATTATTATTCTGGTAGCTTGCAGCAGCGAGCCAGTTAAATATTTCTGCTTCATAACATGGAGTGCCCCCTATCTACTTGATGAAGACTAACTATTCCACATGTGGTAGGCATATTAAGGGGACGGTGCAAAACTGAGTGCCAAACATTACTCGTTGAAGTATTCTTCTCGAGCAGGATCCAGCAAGTGACAGGTCACACGATGGAAATATCTCATTCAATGGGAGGAGCATAGCGAGATTTCCACACATATACATGATCCTCAGCGGCAGTCAGGAGGCAGCTTTCTGTAGGATGGAAGGCAACAGAATGGACGACTTTAGAGGGATGCTCTAGTTTGTGCACAATTTTGGCCTGAAAATATGAAAACAATATTGAAACTATTTAGTGGGCACAATCATTTGTCATACAATAACACTTGGCGATGTTATGCAGCTATAAGGAATGTTAACCCTTGAAAAGCCACTGTCCCAAACCACTTATAGCAGCAACAGTGCCCAGTCAAATTGTTTTCGAAATATTCAACAATGTTTATTACATAGTAAAGATATACAATTTCTTACAACTTGAAAGACTATTAAACGTTTATGATGGACTAAATCGTGTCATTCATGATGTAATTGATTATGGCATCAGCCTACATGTGACGATATGAGTGATCAATAAACTGAATTCCTCTATTAACTCTTTAACACTCAAGCCAGTCAGGGGGTTCAGTTGACATGTAATCATTCAAGCACTTATCCAGTCACATTAAAACTTTGCAGTTTTGTTTTATACCATGAGTGCATTCAGTCTACATGATAATAAATATGATTTTTAATTCTTTTCCCATATTTTGGACTTTTTATTTTTTTGTGATTTATAAGATGCTTAAGCCCAGAATTAGAAGAATGTTAACACGGCCAGTGCCATTGTATGTGATACATGTATCTAATACTTATTTACACCACAGATAAGACAAAGAATCACAAAATATAATTAACCTTTTAATAGTCAAGCCAGCCAAAACTGACCTCTACAGTTACCTTGGGGAATGTCCATTTGCAGACCACAAGAATATTCTTTGGAATTTTACCAATGAAATGACTGGCTCGATGATCGAGCCAGTCATTTCAGTGGTAAATTTTCAAAAATAATCTAATTGGCCTGCAAATGGATATACAATAAGTCTCTTGACACATTAAACGGTTAGTGGGAGACTAGGAAAGTATGTATGAGTAATATATAATATAGAGCTGGTATATTCTTTAACCCTTTAACATTCAAATTTGTCCCAAGAAAATTTAAGTCCTCTCATAGAAAATGGTAATTTGCAGAACATGAGGACTTTTTTCGGAAATTTATCACTAAAATGACTGGCTAGGTTATTGAGCCAATCAATCCAAAAGTTTTCTCTTGGTCTGCAAATAGATCACTAAACCTATGGGGGGGGGGGGGGGGGTACCGCGTTATATACTGTCTACAAAGCACAGGTCACTGCACAGTATTAAGAACAAACCTAGATATCCTGACATGAAACCATTGTATCCAGTAATCTGCTGGCTCACATTCAATATTAATGCTTAGTGATAAAATAGTGGTTTCTTTACTTATTTACGCACACTTAATCTTGCTTGAGGCAGGAGTATTCGAGTAGAATTTGTACCACGTGATACCGTTATCCAATTATACTCTCGGGCATTCGGATATATGTAATCGGGGTACCTCGGTAACATATCTAAACTTTAGCTTAGAATGTAGGGTTCATAGTCTCACTGAATGTGCACATTCAAGCACTTCTAAGGAGTTTCTTTAGACAGTTTTCATGATTTCTGAAATTTTTACCATTTTCACATATTTCCTAACCCATTAGCGGTCAAGCTGGGCAGAACTGGCTATTGCAGTGGTCTTGAGGAATGACCATTCACAGCCTAACAGAAGACTACAAGTATTTTGTTTAAATTTACATTTAAATTCGGGAATGATGGGTTTGCTTACCGAGCCAGACATTTCAGAGGTAATTCATCGCTTAGCTTACAAAAAGACATGCACTAAGTAGTATTTTTGCTAAATGTAAGCATTTTCATGTTAATTTGCTAAAGCTAAGCACTTAATGGCATTGAAAAACAAATTCTGAATTCAAGCACGTTCACCCTTTTAACCATATAATACCAGAATCTTTGTTTCAATTAAACAGGTATGCTTTTAAATATTCTGAAGCTAATTTCACTGGAAATTACTGCTGCCATAGGCAACAACTTCCGGTCAAATTTGCTTTGAAATATTTAACAGGACAGTTTTTGCACAATCGATGATTTTAGGGCAAATTTGGGAGCTTCAGGTTCAAAGGGTTAAGGCACTTGACCAATTTTAAGGATCGTTATGAAGCATGACTATGTCTGTTTCCTTTTTCTCACAATGTAATGGATGAATCCGATCTGTCAATCAAGTACCGTTTTTATTCGAGGAAAGAACGCTAGCATGTATTGGATGCAGGCTAAATTTTGGCCAAAATCCTCCCCAAAAATCCATATACTCATAGAAAGGATGCATAGAAAAATTGAAATTCATTCTCTAAAATGGTTAAAACTCATATAGAACCTACATTGTAGCACAAAAATTGAACGGAATTTCCATACGCATGCTTACCACCGTACCACTATGTTTAATGTATGCCTCAAAAATATCATCGTGGAAGTGAAATCATTAATGAGACAGCCTAAATATTGTGTATCTTCAATAAAGATCGTTTATTACATCAAAATCAATGCTACTTTTGACATAATGTCACCGAGAAAATATGGAAATCATGTGATATTAGGAATGCGGTAAGATCAGCAGTTGTGTTTACTAGAATTCTTCTAATATCAGTCATTCTTTATTTTCATTGGCTTGTACAGGAGTATTTATCCAATCAGAACAGAGAAGTAATATTTCTCTTCAGAAAAAATTAATAATAACAGTGTTTACTCTCGTATTGCGCATTAATTTTGTACTGCCGACCAACATTAAATGATCCAAAATGGAATAAGAATTAAAATGAGATAAAGCGCTTCTTACATTAAGCTGGCTCTTTTGCGATTGGAGGTGCCGTGTTCTCACGAGATCTTATACGCTAACAGGAGTTTGTTATCAAACAGGTATGGATCAGACCTAAAGTACAATACTTAGTTCCTATCGTGCAATGATAATATATAGTATTCAGAGTTCTGAGTCCAGAATATTTTATCCGAGAACTCGCTCTAATTAAAAACAATCTTTTGCGTTTGGAGGCGAATCACGTGATTTATATCTTTTCTGGACGCCATTTTATGTCAACTTCAGGATCGATTTTGATGTAATAAATGATATTTATTAATGGATACGCAATATTTAGGCGCTCCAATTTAATAATTTCACTTCTGCGATGATATTTTGAGGTATACATTAAACATAGTCGTAAGGCGGGGAGAATTTGTACCGTGCTAAAATGAGTTGAATTTTTGTTATCATTTTTTTTTACAAAACGACAAAAAAAATGTGCTCAAAGACTGTACTCGATTATAGGACGCAACCCCTTCCTAGAACATGTAAGATGACACAAAAACTACATCCTTTAGTCAAATTCTAACTGTATATGATGTCATGATCAATGGACCATTCCAGAGTAATGATGTCATAATCAGTTAAGCGGCGTGTAGAATGATGTCATAATCATTACATCATAAATGATTATATACCGTCTTTAACTGTTAATAGTCCGACATGTTTTACAAATTGTATGTCTCTACTATTAAATAAACATGCTGTTGAATATTTTGAAACTAATTTGACTGTGCGCTGTTGCTGCCATATGCAGCAACAGCACCCAGTCAAATTAGTTTCAAAATATTCAACAGCTTACATGTATAGTTTTCTGGCAATTGATAGTCAGGGAGATTCAGAGATCGATCGATCTCAACACGATCGATGTGTGGGCGGAGCTTAGCTAGAGATGGACGGGGCATACCTAAAAATGGAACGGTCCATTATGTCATGTGTAAGTGGACTTTACAATCATAATTGACAGAAATACTCCGTCATTAAGCTGGAATAGTCGGTCGAGTGTACGAAATGTATGTCTTTGATGGATTTACTATTTAACAAATGTTCTGTGGACAATTTTTAAACTAAATTGAATGGGTGCTGTTGCTGCCATAGTGAAATTAGTTTCAAAATATTCAACAGCTTATCTGTATAGTTACCTTGATATTGGGATTCTGGGAATTCCAGGTTCGGTCGATCCCAACACGGGTAAAGCATGGGCAGCTAGAAATGGGTGGGACATATCTAAAAGTGGATTCATGAATTTCCACAGTAAACATCTCGCTAACTATCTCACCTCAACTAGATCCCAGATATACACATTTCCATCTTCTGAGCCGCTCACAATCTGTGTGTCTTGGTGGTTTAGGCAGCTTCCTATCTTATAGTCTGTATTTTTGTGACCTGTGTATCTGAAGACCGTTAATATACATTATAAATTACACCAAAAACTTAAGTTAGTGTTCGAGATAAGGGCTTTTTGCATGTACAATTCATGTAAAGAATATCTGGTAAGGCAAGTTTGTAAACTTGTGTGCACAGGGCACATACACATTTCAGACTGATATGCTATTGTATTAAATTATGAAATTAATTATAATGCAGGAAAATTACAAATGTAAAATCCACAGTGTGAATAGAGAACAAATTTCTTACTTCGACACCTGCTGAGCTAATAACCAGAGAAGAAAGATTTGGCAAAACAGGAATATTAGGCAGTCATATATTGAACAATAGCAATCAGAGATCGCAAACACTCTCTTTTTTTATCACTAAAGTCCTTTTGATTTTTTTCAAAATTTTCGGATATGGTCATAAACTTTCTACTTGTGCCAAATCAGATCAGTAGTTTCTGAGTTATTTGATTAGCATTTGATCTGATTCAGAGTTTTCTATCCAGATCATAGACAACACCTGAACATCTTCTTTCATGGGGAGATCCTTTGTTGTGTACAAATTTGATCCAAATCTGATTAGTAGTCTGAGATACAGTTTTGGTCAGACACATGTGTGCACGTACACATGCGCGCGCACGCACACATACGTGTGTGCACGTACACATGTGCGCGCACGCACGCACACACACACACACACAGTTGTCTGCAATACTCAATTCACCTTATGGGGTGAGGGTAACAAACGATCAGAAAGTAAACATTTAAAATTAAATTGAATCTATTAAAGTTGTACAAAAATATCTTATTAGATAACATGAGCAAATCATGGCATCTGCAGATATGGTTTTAACCTGCAAGTGTAATCAACTAGCAATGCTTTTAAAGAATCACAAATGGGGTCGAAAAATTTTTTAATGCAATAACAGGAAGTCAGCTCTGGCCCCAAAAGATAGGTTGCTCCAAATAAAGACAAACCTGCAATCAACAGATTTCGAAGCTTCTCCTGCGATCAACAAATTTTAAAGTTCCTTCTGCGATCAACATATTTGAAATGTCTCCTGTGGTCAACAGATTTTTATGTTTCAAAAATGTGTAGCAACATGGCAAAAGCTCATGGTAGATTTAAGTTTCTAGATGCAGCATCATCAACACACATTAGCTACTAATCACCAATTCATCATCTTTGCGATGTCATTAATAAAGAGTGTCTTACTTACTCATTGAGCATTTCACCAGTATCTTTATCTAGCAGTCTGATAGTGCTGTCTAGCGTACTGCTTAGGGTGCATTGGCCATCTTTTGTAAAATTCACACATGTTACAGCTTCTGAAAATATAATATTAACCCCTTCATGGTAAGGCAACCAAAAATGATATCTGCAATAGTCTTGAGAAATGTCCATTTTCAGGCAAAGAAAATAATAATTTTGAAAATTTATCACTGGAATTACTGGCTCGATTACAAAGCCAGTCATTCCAGTTGTAAATTTTCAAAAATATTCTTCTCTTGGCCTTTTCTTGAACAAATTTAGCCATTAAAGGGTTAATGTCGTGTCTCGAATAATCTTGGATCTATATGACCAATGGAAGCTTCCTCACAAATTTGGCGTGAAATTGAGAAGTTGTTTGAAGCAAAATCTGATGACAGATGACATTCAGTTACACCCGGTATAAACTCACTAAACTAGAAACTATATTAAAGTAAATGCTTTCCGAAACATGAATAGTTCAAATGCCACATAATCAAATACTTGCTCCC
>JAVVLW010002573.1:0-48000 GCA_034401795.1 Chaetoderma sp. LZ-2023a
TGTTGAAAAGATGTATAACATGTACATTCACAGACAATCATTAAATGAACAGACCAGGTACAATGAAATATTCAGCTGAATATTGTCAAAATTAATCTGACTGGAAGACTACAATGTATCAAGAACAGCAATACCTTTTTCTTAAGTCAAATTAATTTCAAACTAGAAAACCATCACAAGTCCACACGCATTCACAAACTTTGAACATTTGTGCTTGGCCCCCAGGTGCCGGAGTCCAATATAAATGGCATCATGCAATCTGCAATCATATTTGTAACTCACACAACAAATTTGGTTGAATTCCACCAAATGACTTTGGAGAAGATAGCGTGACGGAGATACAGGCAGGACGATCAGAATATCTGACATTTTTTCAAAACATGTGCAGATAAATATGCAACATAACAGAGGGATCCATTTCTAGCTATGGCCCACCCGTGCTTTGCGCGTGTTGGGACAGACATATATATGCGTTGAATCCCGAATTTCCAGGTGACTATACACTGGGTACCATATTGAATATTTTGAAAGTAATTTGACTGGCCACTGTTGCTGCGATAGGCAACCCTGCCCTGCCAGTCAAATTACATTCAAAATATTCAACAGACTTTATTAAATAGTAAAAACATAGAATCTGTACACTTGACAGACTATTTAATTTTTCTTGACAAACTAGATATGCCATGTATTATATATTTTGATTGTGACCTCAGCCTACATGTGACGTATTTGATTATGACATCATATAATTGAGTGACAGACAGGATCTATCCATTGTTACATATATCATAATGGTGGGATATCTATTTACTGGTTAGCATAGTCCACATTATTTACTCTCAGCTCTCTTCCTTACCAGCATGAGCTCGGTATTTGCGGATGATTTTCCCAGAAGCAACATCCCAAAGAATGACACACTTGTCTAATCCACCGGAACACATCTGACTATTATCGGAGGATGGCTGGGCATCGAGCACCTCATACCCATGGCCGCCATAGCTTTTCAACAGAAGTTCTCGATGTGGATTCCATAGCTTTATTGACTTGTCGCTGCCACAAGACACACAATAACTCCCACTTGCTGTACAATTCATAAAGAAACTTAAAAGTTTTAATGGTCATGATTTATCAAGAAAATTTAATTTATTGCCTAAATGAATATCAATTTGCATGTCAAGAGGCTGTTTATGAAGATTTATTACCTGTTATTTCAGCGGGATGATAAAAACGGCTTTTCTTGGCCTGCAAATAGACATTCCTTAGGGCTGCCTTTGACCAGCTGGACCATTCAAGGGCCAAGAGAAAAATAGAGACCCACTCGGAACTGCTTGGACATATCTGTAACTAGGCCACACATAAAGCTTTCACTTTCTTTACTTTACCCTAGCTTCTCGCTTGTGCTTGTCGGTGGAAATAAAGCCTTCAACATTTCATTCATATACACCTACCATTAATTAGTCTAGTATGAGCGTGGAAATGGACAAATTAACATATAATTTGTATATTTCAAGGGTGATAACTCTGACAAATATTGGCAAAAACTAAGAGCTTGGCATTCACCTCTGTAGTATTAAGCTATATTCCGAATTTGGAGTCTAGCCTGAGTTATTGCCTGAAAATGGCCAAATTAACGAAGTTCGTATTTTTCAAGGGTAACAACTGTGGCAAATATGGTTGAAAAGTAATGGAACACAAACTTGACACCTGCCTCAGTAGTATTAACCTATAATCCGAATTTAGCTTGAATTGGTTTAGTTTAACATGAGTTATTGCCTGGAAATTATCAAATTAACGTCTATATCTTTTCAAGGGAAACTTGGCCTCCGCATTCATATTACTAATCAGTATGCCGATGCTGGATCAACTCGGTGATGGCAAACAAGTTCCTTTTTTTTATAATTTCATACATTCAAGGGCAAATAACTCCGGGTAAACTTGATGGAATTCAGACTTGGCCTCCGTATTCGTATTACGGTACTAAGCGGTATGCAAAAGCTGGATTTGCAGTAGGTGTGTTATATGTATCCATTACATGATATTATTAATATGTTAATCTACTTATAATGACTTATGATACTTATCATTTGTGGATCTACAGGGATTCCATCGACTAATAGGATATGTAGTATTTGTATGTACTGGTATATATAAAGAAATAATAAAGGTGGAGGCTGACATACCCCTACCCCCAACCCAAGTACATCCTCAACATGAATGTTTCTGAATATCATTTATACAGTAAAAGTGAATGCAAATCGGTCATGCAGGACCTTTAACATAATAGGAACATCTTTGGGTGGTACAATCCTGTCAAGTTACAAACAATTCACTCACAAACTGTAAGTGGCAG
Source organism: Chaetoderma sp. LZ-2023a (assembly GCA_034401795.1). NCBI lineage: Eukaryota > Metazoa > Mollusca > Caudofoveata > Chaetodermatida > Chaetodermatidae > Chaetoderma > Chaetoderma sp. LZ-2023a. The sequence goes on from JAVVLW010002573.1 coordinate 2,351, forward strand.
CGACAAGATTTTTGGGACATACATACGAACAATGAAAATCTTTACATTAGGCACACCTTTTGGTGCATGGTATATAATCATCCTGTTAAGTGTCAAAGAATTCTCTCTCAATACAAACTGTAGGAGTTGCACCACCAAATTTTTGGGACATGTGAATGGAATCAATGGACGTAAATATGTGACGAAAACATAATACCTCGGCTACGTGTAGCGGGGAATATAACTTTAAATCTTGAACAAGAGGCCCAAGGGCCTGTGGCGCACACCTGGACCATTGGCATTTAAACCATTTGCATTTAAATAGACATGATGGATGATTTTCGGAAAATGCAAGATGGCCACCAAAAAATTGACCAATCAAGACTCTCATTTAATATGTTGAAGCCTACCTTCATAACATAAGTCAGACTATTGATTGAATGAGTACCGTTTTTAAATGGTTCCGGAAAACTTTCAGAAAATCAGATATTGCTACCAAATCATCGACCCATTGAAATTCTGAATAGAATTTCTAGAGGCTACAACAATATGATCCATCCAGCCAAATTTGGTTGAAATTGCCCAGGCGATTAATGAGGAGTAGCATTTTATAAGAATTTCCATTTTTCGGAAAATCCAAGATGGCCACCATCAAAATCAAGCCGTCCAAATTCTGTATACACGTTCTGAAGTGTACCGGCCTAGGGTTCTTCCAGCCATGTTTGGTTGAAATCGGCCAAGCAGTTAATGAGGAGTAGCCTTTTAACTGATTTCCCAAAATATTCAGAAAATCTAAAATGGCTGCCAGAAAAACTGACCAATCAAAATTCTATATGCAAGTTCTAAAGCCTACCCTACCGCCCTAGGCTCATTCCAGCCAGTCTGGTTCAAACCCCCCAAATAGTTAACGAGTGGACGATTTTCAGCCGTTTTTCGGAAAATTCAAGATGGCCACCGAATAAATTGCTCAATCAAAATTCTATATACAAGCTCTGATGCATAGCACTTTAGGGTCCTTCCAGCCGAGTTTTCTTGAAGTCGTTCACGCAGTTACTGAGAGGTAGCTTTTTAACTGATTTCACAGTTTTCAGAAAATCCCAGATGGCCACCAGAAAAAATAGACCAATCAAAATTCTGTACTAGTATCCTTCCAGACAAGGCTGGTTGAAATTGCTTAAGCAGTTAATGAGGAGTAGAGGTTTAAACAATTTCCTACCATTTTTCAGAAAGTTCAAGATGGACGCCGGAACAATGGGCCAATCAAAATTATGTATACAGGTTCTGAAGCATACTATGCTAGGGTTCTTCCATCCAAGTTTGATTAAATTCGTTCTGAAACCTACCAGCCTAGTACCCTTTCAGCCAAGTCTGCTTGAAATTGCTCAAGCAGTTAATGAGGAGTAGCGTTTCAAATGATTTCCCACCATTGTTTTTCAAATTCAAGCTGGCCAATGTAAAAATGGACCAATCAAAATTCTGTATACAAGTTCTAAAGGACATGACACTAGGGTTCTTTCGTCCAAGCTCGATTGAAATCGGCCCAGTGGTTATCGAGAAGCAGGCTCTTTTAAGTGAATGGCAGAAATTTTCAGAAAATCCAAGATGGCCGCTGAAAAAATTGACCAATCAAAATTCTGTATACAAGCTCTGAATCATACCAGCATACTATCCTCCCACCTAAGCCTGGTTGAAATTGTCTAAGCACTTAATGAGGAGTAGCGTGTTAAATGATTTCCGGCAATTCTTCAGAAAATTCAAGATGGTCACCGAAAAAATTGACCAATCAAAATTCTGTATACACCTGAAGCCTACCCCCTTACGGTCCTTCGAGCCAAATTATGTTGAAATCCGCCAAGAGGTTAATGAGGAGTAGCGTTTTTAAGCAAAAGTTGCCAAACGCCAGACGGACGCAATGCCATATAAGCTCACTCGCCCATTCTGGCCAGGTGAGCTAATTATAGGTTGTTTTGTCCATTTAAAGTGTTTAAAAGGTTTAATGTGCTCAAGTAACACCTCTGAGAATGTTATGTTATGCCAATTGACAAATTATACTAGTTGGGTGTCACTGAACTAAAAATTCCCTAAAAAGCAATGGAAACCAGGTGCATTTAGTCTAAATCTGAAATTCAAGCTGTGAAATTATTTATTTGAAAACACATACCATTAAAGCGCACAGCACGAACAGCTCCCTGTTTACAACTTATTGTTGAAACCAACTTCTCAGGAATTTCCTTCTCCATATTCACATGTAGTCATTCTACCAGCAAGCTAGTGGTAGAAAGCAAAGCCACACCTTAGGACAACAAATAGATTCAATACTCATTAGAAACATTAGCAAATTACGCTAAATACACCAACAATGAAATTGTGTGCGTATTATCTCACTGAAGTGAGATTGTATTTATTTGATTTTTCAATCTTGTGAGAAAATAACAATTAATTCACACAGGGGTTGTCTAGCAGGATACTATATGCAGCGACGTCTGTTATTGCTATACCAGTGGCTGTTCTCGACTGCATTCTTGCAATGTGATAGTGTGATAAGTCAAGAATGACCATCATGTCATATGTTTTATTAATGTCGTCTAATTACCTCCACCGATTACTTTCTTCTCCTTCCTTCTCTGAAGGGAAGCTAGTAGGAAGATTTTAACACTCAATGGCTGCTGGGTATTGTAACCACTGAGTAACTGGAGGCTACTCCAGGCATCTCTGTATTCTCTCTATATGTTGAAGATCCTAGTGATTCACTTCAATTACTATCCCTCAATATAGCAGGCATTAACAGGGTCAATAGCCAATACCCATAGCCTTCACTAGAGAGCACTCTGTCATATAGATAGCTGATTGGCTGATAGCAATCACATGTGCATTGTTAGAAGCAAAAATGACGTCATCCAAAATTCATATAGATCTTGATTCTAAGAATCCTGTTTTATGCTGACTGGCTGTGTAACTGCTAACCCGTCAAACCTCAAATTTGTTCAAGAAAATTTAAATTTTCTCATAGAAAATGTCCATTTGCAGACCAAAAGAATTTTTTTGAAAGTTTACCACTGGAATGACTGGCTCGGTTAATGAGGCAGGCATTTCATTGGTAAATTTTCAAAAATAGTCTTCTCTTGGTTTGCAAATGAGCATTTCACAAGACCACCACTGAAGGCGTTGTTGGCCGATTTGAGAGTTAAAGGTTTAATCAACTAGATTAACATAACACTGCCTGTCCAATGACCAGCCTACCCATTCGCCAATTAGTCAAATGCTTGCAAAATTGTGACCTGGCTAATAGAAAGAAGGACTGGCCCTAATATTTGGCTAATGATTAAAATCATATTATTAAATACATAATTCCTATGCAGAGAATCACTAAAATTAACTTTGAAGAACATCTTAAGATAAATATTTATGTAATTGACAATGTAACTAGTACTTATATTATGTTTTATTGTGACCAAATAAACCCTGAAATCCTAATATCTCGGATTAAAAGCAACCATATAGACCAGCTGTTGAATATTTTGAAAGAAATTTGCCTAGAAGCTGTTACTGCCTTAGGCAGCAACAGCTTCCAGGCAGATTAGTTTCAAAATATTCAACATAATCTTGTATCTGTTATGTAGTGTTCAGTTGGCTAAAATAGTTCAGATTTGGCTAAGGAGAAGAGTAGTTCACTAATCTATTGGCTAATAATTTGTGAAAGTCAGGTCTGTCCCCGACTCTATGCATAAACAAGAGGCCCAAGGGGCCTGAGTTCTTCACCTGAAATTATTGGCGACTGGCACAACTCAATAAAATTGAGATGACCACTATAAAAAATTACCAATCTTTCTGTGAAAAGGTTTAGCCAAGTTTTATTAAAATTGGCCATGTGGTTAATAATTGTCTTTTTATATTTTTCGTAGAAATTTGTAGAAAATACAAGTTATCCACCAAAAATGTTATTTGATTCATTCATGGCGGACATGTTTTTTTTTACATATCAACTTTCCATGGACAAATTTTAATGGCATTTCGGCCCTAATCACATTGGACTCGATCCGGTCAGCGGTTCTGGAGAAGTTATTTTCGCGAAAACTAGGTCATCCAAGATGGGCGCCAAGCTATTTGGTCAATCAAATTCCATTGAACAAACTTTGTTCAGTTATTCTCCTAGGTCATATTTCATGGGTTTTGAATCGATGCCCCAAGCGGTTTCGGAGATTTTTAGACATTTCAAAATATGCCAAAATCCAAGCTGGCCACTGGCCAAATTGACTGATCGGCTTCGTTTGAACAAACTTGAATCCCATGCCCTATGGATGCATCATGCCAAATATACTTGAAATCAGCCCAGTGGTTCTTGAAGAAGACATTTGAATATTCCCATTGCTTTAGTATAGGAGTTTCGCCGGGAAAACGATCCAAGATGGCCGCCAAACCGGTCATCCGACAGTTTCAAAAGTGGTAAATTTGATATCAGCATAGTCAACAACACATATAAAAACAATTTCGGCTTCAAAATCCATCTAATAAAAAAATTCAAAATGACTGCCAAATGTGCTACATTTTGATTGTTTCAGGGCGGCCATGTTTTTTTACGTATAAACTTCTCTTGAACAAATGTTAATGGCCCTTACTCCCTAATTATATCTCCCAAAGTTCGGCCCAATAAAATTGTCAATTGCAAGCATCAACCGACAATTTGCATGAAACATGAGTATAGCAAATTGGCCTAACGAAGTTCGAGACCCATTTTCTAAAACCATCATACATGGCATTTACAAAAAGATGGATACAAGATGACTTGAACCAGATCTAAGCTCATGTCTGCCTGAAAAAGACCAAAAGCGATAAAAAACGGAACTCAACTAGATATTTAAGATCTATACTAAATCCAGAGCGATACAAATAGTTAGCATGGAATCATGGATATAAAGAACGAAATAGATCACGGATGAATTGAATATGACCGCTACATAAATCTGACAGCTACAATGACATCTGACAGCTACCGGAAGTGGCTAAGAAACGCGGAAAAATTATAAATTGTTTGCCTATAAATACCAATACCAAATTAGCAAAAAAGAACATGATTTGGAATAAAGAGTTTTAACCAAAAGCAAGCAAATAACCCTGTATTAGATAAAGAAACGGGAAGATACATGCGATAATTTTAACAGGACAAAATGAACCTTAGACAAAATGACCTGATGCCTGATGTTACAATGACTCTGAAGAAATAATAGACAGCTCCCGAAAAGAGACGAAACTCAGGGGATGGTAATTGGAGTGGAGGATGCTACCTTGTATCATGCTATAAAGAATAATCTGACTCTAAGCAATGAAATTTTAATCAAAGGGATGACAATTACGGTATAAGTGCCGAAACTAGGTGAGCAAAAGTCAGTGTAATAAATTATCTCCCTTTGACTAATTCTTAAATTAAGTCAACATGAGAAGGGGAGAGTTTTTCGAATGATGTTCACAAAGAGACCGAAAACATTGGACGAATAATTTATAAAAATATGAAATGATCTCTTTGCTTAGAATTGACAAACAATGATAAAACAAAATGAAAACTTTGAGACTGAAGGAAGAACCAATAGAAATTTTTAATTTACATCGCTAAAATTCTCAGACGAACATGACATATGGAAGTGCGCATCTTAAAAATTTTGAATAACGTTTGACTGAAGACTGCTAGAGATGACAATGATATGCGCATATATAATTTGATGAATAAGCTTCAATACTGAACTCAGAAGGGAGAGTCTTTAGAGTCACTACGGTAACTAGAAAACGTTGTTTGACTCAGATGGCCCCGCAATCATTTAAAATAGCCTTCTCTATGTAGTAGGTAGCAATCTTATTCAAAGCATTCATATTATTAAAAATAAGAAATAAACAAGAGGCGCAAGGGCATGTGATGCTCACCTGGATGGTCAGCATTTGAACCATTTGCACTACAAATAAACATCATGGATAGTTTTCAGAAAATCCAAGCTGGCCACCAAAAAATTGGCCAATCAAGATTCTCGTTTGATACAATGTATGTTGAAGCCTAGTGTTACAGGATCCCTCAACCCAAGTTTTGGTGAAATTTGGCCATTGATTAGGAGTACTATATTTAAACGGTTCAGGTAAATTTTCAGAAAATGAATGATGGCCGCCAAAACATCGACCTATTAAAATTCTCAATAGATTTCTAGAGGCTACCATTATAGGATCATCATAGCCAAATTTGGTTGAAATTGACCAAGCGGTTAATGAGTAGCATTTTAAATGATTTCCCAGCATCTTTCCGAAGATCCAAGAGGGCCATTAAAAAAATCAAACAGTTAAAATTCTGTATACGAGTTCTGAAACATAGCACGCTAGGGTCCTTCCAGCCAAGTTTGGCTTAAATTTCCCAAGCAGTCAATGAGGAGTAGCGTTTTAAACAATTTCCCACAATTTTTCGGAAAATTCAAAATGGCCTCACAGTGGGAGGATCCGGCCTAGAAATACCGTATTTATCCTAATTTAACTACCCCTCCAAATTATACCACCTGCATGAGAACAGTGAAGAAAATAAACTTAACAGTACTTATTAAAAAAAATAGCACGAATATTTAGCACATTTTCACATTACAAATTCTTATCGTCTTATGTCTATGCTTAATGTATACCGTATATCCATCATTATGAGAATGAAATTATTAATTGGGACCGCCTAATATTGTGTATACTTTATTAAACCGTGTTTATTAATCAAATTTAATCTTAATTTTGATGTAAAATGTCGGCGAGAGAAAATATAAATCATGTGATGTATCAGTTTCCGCTACAGGACGAGTTTAGGTCATTACTCGAGTAGCGCGAAGATGCTAATATTAGCACCCGGGTAGATACTTGCACAATCTACATAAATAGGAGGGTATAGCTTCAAGTAGCTATGAGTGGCGACGTAAACTCCTCTTATAGCAGAAGCTGATTAATAGGTAGAATCGTCTGCGTTTTATGGACCTAATATACTGGACTCCGGAACGTAATGCATGCATGACTTCACGCCGCTTGATGTCTGTGCGTGGCGGGAAAAAGTCCAGTTTGAGGTGTAGAACATTACATACAGATTTAGGCGACAAGATTAGGAATTTTGTGTTCATGACCGTGGTTTATTTGTACAGAGAGAATTAGCTCTTGATTGCGAACCGCTATGGCAAGACGAAGGTTAAGTGATCGTGTGAAATGGCAAATCATAGGCATGCATACCACTGGTATGTCATGCAGAGAGATTGGCAGACAGCTGAACATTAACCATACTGTAATCAGTCGTTTGATTGCAAAACATGGGCAAACTAATGAGGTGAAGGACAGGCCTAGATCTGGAAGACCGAAGAAGACTACTGCCCGTGATGATCGAGCCCTAGTACGCCTTGTTAGATCTCCATTCACCAACAGCAGAGTGCTCAGCCAGCAATGGGAAACGCGCAATAGAGTGTCAATGTCTACCGTCAAAAGGAGACTGTATGCTGCTGGCATAAAAGCTAGGAGACCTGTCAGACGTCCTCTCCTCACTGCACACCACAAAGAGGAGCGTCTGAGGTGGTGCAACGAAAGAAGACACTGGAACATGAGATCCTGGAGACGGGTACACTGGTCCGATGAAAGTCGGTTCCTGCTTCATGCCACAGATGGTCGAACTCGTGTATGGAGGTCCAGATGCACGGCGTACGACCAACGTAACATCATGGAAGAAGTTCCATTTGGTGGAGGTTCCGTTATGATATGGGGGTGCATCTCATTTGATTGTAAGCTGGATCTGTTGACTGTACCTGGAACACTAAATGGACAAAGATATCAAGATTCCATACTGGATAGAGTTGTGGTCCCTCATTTTGTAAATCATGCACCTGGAACCCACCCTATATTCATGGATGACAACGCCCGACCACATCGTGCTAGAGCTGTGCATGAATACCTCCGCCAGAATGCCATCGAAACCCTACCATGGCCAGCAAGGAGCCCTGACATGAACCCTATTGAGCATATCTGGGACATTCTGGGAAACATGGTGAGAAGGAGGGATCCTCCTGTGCAGAACCTACAGGAATTAACAGACGCACTCCATCTTGAATGGCAACGAATACCACAATGGCGTATCAGTCGGTTGGTGACCAGCATGAGACGTCGTGTCCAGGCCGTCATCCAGGCACAAGGTGGATATACCCGGTATTAATAATGACAGTCTCAAACTCGTGCACAGATGTTAAACTTCGTTTTCAGACACCATTAATGACAATCTAGCCACGTGTGTCAACTGTAGGGCAATAGTTGTCAGTTGTGTCAACGTAACCATATTCAGGCCTCGTTTTCAAGTTCAAACAAAAACATAGTGTTTCCCCACCACCATAATCAGCATTCCTCTAGTTGCATTATTACCTCTTGCACTAAGATGGATGGGTACATAAATGTTTATGCTATTGCTTTCTTCATAGCACATGAATATACCCTCGCATGTGCGTAAAAATAGGGTGGTGCTTAACTTTTGCACAGGTGTATATATATATATATACACTGTTCTGTTTCAAGAATTAAAAATCGACTGTGATATCATTTTAGTTACAGAATCTTGGGGATCTGAATTAGTAGAAAATTTTAATTACATCGAGTTGAACAGAAAATTAAATAAGCGCGCAAAAAGATTGATAACTTACTATAAATCTTGTATTGAGAAGGGAATTTCAATAGAACAGAAGGAATATGATGATATTGTATGGATTAAACTAGACAAGCAATTCTTCAACCTCAATAGTAATTTGTATTTATGTGCATGTTATGTCCTTCTAGATGGTTCGCCTAGAATTGGACAAGTGGTTTATGATGTTTTTGACAGGCTTACCGACTTTGTAAACAAGAAACATGATGTTGAAAATAATTGTATGTTTATAATGTGGCGATTTTAATGCTAAAACTAAACTCCTGCCAGACTTTGTTGAAAATGATAATTCCCGGTATTTAGCTCTTGATGGAGACTATGTGGAAGATATAAATATAAAACGATTGTTTAAAGATACGGGTAGGGCAAATAAAAATGGACATAAATTATGAAATTTTTGTAACGGCTCGGGTATGCAGATTGTTAATGGTATGGTGGGGAGTGATTACGGGGTTGGGGAAATAACATGTGTAACAGCAAGGGGAGAAAGTCTGATAGACTACTTCTTGTGCTCTATGCAAAACTTAAGTATGATTATAGACCTAAAAGTTGAAGCCCCGAACGAATTATCAGACCACCGTGTGGAAGTGTAATAATAATAATAATAATAATAATAAGCTTTATTTAACGAAGGTAAACCGATCAGTTTCAAATCAATGTAAATACTGTAGCAACCTACAAGACTCCGACCAAACTATGCGATGCAATTTTAGACAGAAAATACAGCTGGAAACCCGAATTTGAAGACGAATTTACAAAGAATTTGTCAGCCGAGTGCGTACAAAATTTAATCAAAGATATGACCACGACTTTAATTGACCCACTCAATCTAAGCGAAATTACCATTGCAGAGGGTGTTGATAAATTCACCAAAACAATAAAAATGGCAGCTGATAAACAATTCCTAATTAATAAATATCGCGATAACACATTTAGTAATAGAAAAAGGTCAGGTTTCAAGTATTCAATAGAATGTGCGCAAAAAAAAATGGGTTCACTTTTTCTCACATTCTATTGAATATTTAATAGGTACCGGAAAGATGAACAACATTAGTACCATTGATGAGTTAAACACGACGATAACGGATACCAAAATTAGAAAGGTAGTAAGTCAATTAAACAATCGTAAGAGCGCCGCAGCTGACATGCTGATAAACTAATTTTTTTTAAATGCTATAAACAAACTTTTGCCTTTTATAAATTTACTGTTCAACAGTATTTTTAGTAGTGGATGTTTTCCCAAAATATGGTCGGAAGGCATTTTAGTCCCTCTGCACAAAAAGGGAAATACCATGGATGTTAAGAATTACAGAGGGATAACGCTGTTAAGTACACTAGGTAACTTATTTACACAAATTATAAACAATAGGTTAAATACATGGGCGGAATTAAACGGTAAATACGTAGAAGCGAAGGCAGGTTTCAGGACCGGTATGGGTACCGTAGATAATATATATGTCCTATTAAAGCAGTGTAATTTCTCACGTGTTAAATAAGGGGAGGATATTCGTACAGCGTCTTCGTGATTATACAACAGCCTTTGACTATGTGGTGTGCATGACTGTTTATGGTATAAATTGTTAAAAATAGGTATTAAGGGAAACATGATAAATATTATTATGTCAATGTACAATGACGTAAAAACTTGAGTTAGAGTAAAAATTCTACCGTATCGCAATACTTTACATGTCGAAATGGAGCAAGACACGGGGAAAGTTTGTCGCCATTCCTTTTTGCCATGTATGTAAATGATCTTGAAGATGAGCTGTATAGAAAGGGAGGGAATGGGGCGGATATATATGTGTTACTATATGCCGATGATATAATATTAATGGCAGAAAGTAGACGCAGTTTGCAGAGAGTGTTAGATATTCTAGCAGATTATTGCAAGTGATGGTGTTTAACTGTGAATATTGACAAAACAAAGGTCATGGTTTTCAGGCGCGGGGGTAGACTCGGAGATGGGGATAAGTGGTACCTTAACGGGTCTGAATTAGAAATAGTGAAACTCTTTAAATATTTAGGAATTTTATTTAGTACCATAGGTTCCTTTATGGAGGCTCAGAGAACTTTAGAGGATCAAGGGCAAAAGGCTGGATTTTCATTACAACAATCATGTCACAAATTTGTATGGTTAAAGGCAGATTATTACTGTAAATTGTTTAATAAACTGGTGACACCAATATTATCTTATGGTGGTGAGGTATGGGGGTTCCACCGAGGTTACGAACTCGAAAAGTGTCATCTTAGGTTTTGTAAACAGATTTCAAAAGTTAAGCATAGTACCACAAATTGTATTATATATGGGGAGGGGGTCTCTGTACCTGATGAGAGAAGTAAGAATTTAAAAATATTGGTTCAAGATTCTGGAATCTGACGATCACAAATTAGTAAAATGTCTGTATAAAGCAATGTATAATGACTGGTTTAATGATAATTACTGCAATAATTGGGTCAGAAACCTGTGAGATTTGTTATGTACTCGCGGATTTAATCAGGGTTCCCACACATTGGGGATAATATTTTTCCATACCTTTTCCATACTCTTTCCAGACCAAATTAAAAAATTTCCATAGCCATTTAAAGACATTTTAATAGTGGATATTTGGGGAAAATAAAAATTATTTTTAACATTTGAGGCTTTTAATTGGTTCTATTTTGTACATCATATCACAGTTAAACCTGAGAAAACAATGCATAAGTAAATTTCATAATTAAACTAGTAAAATATCACATATATGGTCAAGTTGCTTAAATTCGTGAGTACTGAAATTCGTGAACATGTTTTTATCGCTCTCGTTCTATGATGTAACGTTGCATGGAACGCATCTACACAGTAGCTATGTTTTGATTGACAGTTCTGAAGCTTTTAACAAAGTTTTGAGCAAAATACGGTCAAAACAAGAAACCTTTCATACAATTACTGATGGTAGTGATAAAAATTACAAGCTTCCTTAATGCACTTTCTTAGATTACTTACTTGCGCTTATTTAGCACCTAAAATGAGCAATTTTTACAATCCAAAGTTACCACCTGCTTTGGTTACATTTTTTCGCCGCATCGGATTAGCCTGATTGACGGGGAGTCTAAATTTTATTGGAGAGGCTCTAGAGGAAGGGGTGGGTGCTTATTAATCATTTACCAAAGTGTAAAAATTAACATAAAGTACACACATGTATTTTTTAACGATAGAATTTTTTTCTTCTTTCCTTTATGCCTGCTGAACATGTTTTAAAGACCCTAGCGTTAGCTCATTTCTTCAGCTCATTAATATTTATGAATTTCATGTGACGTCACTACCTAACGAAAGCGGCATCCATTTGGGGTTTTTTCTTCTCTTCAAATGTATCAACTGCTTTTATAGTTTATACATTCATTTGTAGGACAAATTTTTTGGTTAAAACGGGCAAAATTAGTAGTTGAAACATTCAACAAACTAATACAGTGATATTTAAGGATTTACAAGCATGTACCAGACAGCTGAAAACGCATAATCACCAATTCAGGAAATTCGGTACCGCTATTTCGCACATAACCTGGCGAGGTGGGTCAGTTCAAATGCTTGGGATTTGTTTAAAAATGAAAATTTTGTACTGAAATTTTTTCGTTTGTATTCGGAAGTGTTATTTCACATTGTGTTAAATTCTTGCGCAGATCTGTTTACGTTTTCTTTCACGAGTGCATTACTTGCTTAGATTCACGAACTTCGGTACCCATAGTATATAGCACTGGCACTCACACACATATACTATGGGTAAACTGTTAAAATAGCACATAGATATCATATATGGCTGAGGGATATAACAATGAGCAATTAGTACTCCTATGATCCAAGAAAATGTTCTTTTGCAGACCAAGAGAAGGCTATCTTTAATAATATACCATTGGAATGTCTGGCTTAGTTAAAGAGCCTGTCACTCCAGTGATAAATTTTCAAAAATAGTCTTCTCTTGGTCTGCTAATGGACATTTCTAAGACTGTTAGACAATAGCAAAAGTAGAGTTAAAATATTATTGTTAAATATTTGGGAACTAATTTGACTTAGTATTTAATTTAAAGATCTGTATCCCTTTATTTATTTAGTTGAGGAATACTGGGATAGCACTGGGCAAAAGCGCAAGAATAAATAGTTATTTTCAGGATTCATGTTCAGACATGTATTACTCAAGTTCCCGGTAATCGAGATGTACCAGAGTTTTCTACACAGTTTATACAATCACAGCGGTTACCGGGACCCAATCCAAACTTGTTCAGACACGTATTGCTCACGCGCGAAACGTTCCCGGTAATCGCGATGTATTGCAGCTTGGCGGTTACGGGTACCAAATCCAGACTTGCGAAACCAGGAACAAGTGTTTGTTGACAAAATGGCTGCCGGAAAAAATTACAAATCCCAATATTTTAATTTTCCATACCTTTTCCATAGCGGTACCGCAAAATATCGAATTTTCCATAACTTTTCCAGCCATGGAAATGGTTTTCTTAAATTTCCATACTTTTTCCAGACTTCCATACCTGCGTGGGAACCCTATTTAATTATGTATGTATGGGAAACGCAAGGCGAGAATGTCAATAGGGGACATTTTATTTTTCTGTACAAGCAAAGGGCTATGGATAATTTCACCCAAGAATGGAAGCGGTAGTTAGAAAATAGGGGAAAATGTAGGTTATATAAACATATTTCGCTGGATTTATCATATAAACATTATTTAGACAAAGTTAGAATTGCCTAACACAGACATGCATTGTACCAGCTTCGAACGGGTTTGCATAAGTTACACATAGAAACTGATCGTTGGCATAAGCCGTTAGTACCATTTTATTTTAGTTTGCCCACTATATCAAGAATACCGAAAGAAAAGTATAAAAGCCTACTATTGGAAACACCCAAGTGTTTATAAATTGACCGAATTATTAAATTCCACAAATGATCAGGTTCTGAAGGGATTCGCGGCATTTACTTACAAGGCATTTTTGAAGCGGGCTGAACTTGTAGAATGAGTGCTTCCTCAGCAAGACACTGTAGTCTCCCTAAATTATATATATAATGGTGCTCAGTCGTAGGTTGATTGCGCAATTTGGTGAAAATCTTACATTTTAGGAAGCAGTCATCGGAAACTGTCAAAACACATCTCTACATTTATCAAAACTTTGCTAAAAGAATTATGTGGTCGTAGGCTCTCAAATAGGTTCACAACAAACATTATTTGGTAAATATCTTGTTATATGGAATCTTAGGGGCCCATGTTCCGGGTGAGAGTTAGGCCATTTGATTTATCTTAGATATGATATTTATTTGCATTTTTGCCTGTTTAGGCCAATCAGCATAAATTACGCGAGACAATAAATACAAATTACAGTAATTAAAGGTGCATATTCATGTCAGAATGCTTGAAGATAGAATTGTTGACATTATGCGCTTTTGGAGGCTTGGATTGTGTGCCTCGATGTAGTGGGGCGGGGTGAGTCTTGGCACATGATGATTTCATTCCATATAAATACATTTTGTAGATTTAGTTGGGAATTTGAATTGGGGACTCGTGCCTCTAATTCAATTTGACAACTTAAAGAAATTATATTAGTTCATGCTTAGTGAAATCATCATATGCGGGGATTTATTTCGTTTCATTGCATCTAGGCGCATGTGATTTTGGCAGTTTGGTTTTCGGGCATTCAGCTGTGGATATGCACCTTTAATATTTATACATATATACATGAGAAAATGGACCCTTCCAAGTATATCCTTTGATCATATGATATCATAATCAACTACGTAAAGGGTAAGTCTGACACGTTGTATGAATTGTATGTCTCTACCATTCAATAAACATTCTGTTGAATATCTGGAAACCATGCCGGGCAACGTTGTTGCCACAGGTAGCAACGGCACCTGGTCAAATTAGCCTCAAGATACCCAGCAGCTCATCTGTATAGCTTTCTGGAAATCGATAGTCAGGGAGTTCAGATCGAGATCGTGTATTATGCAACTTTTATTCCGGATTTACCTCCCTTGTTGTATATACACGCGTGCATAGTGATTGTTTTCTACGAATGCACATTTATAAGTCTTAGGACTATCAGGTTTTCTTTCGACGTTAATAAGGAATAGCTCCTTCAAGGACGTGAAATAACATGCCCAATCCAAACACGGCCATAGTTTCTATATGATATATGGTAGCAATGCCTAGAAAACTTTAGCATGCTTAGATCTACGAATTGTATTGTATGGTATTATTCATCCCATAGTTAATATGTTATATATTGGTGAAAACTGTATAAATAATATGCTCAAGCCATGTTTAAACTGTGTAAGCCTGTCTTTACAAAAGTTATTATGCTGTTGAAGGGCTTGTGAATATAACGCTAAAGAGAATTTCACTGTATTAATTATAAGATTAGGTATCTAGATAATTGTATAGCATACTAATTTAATTGCCAATATGTATAACGTAAAAATGTACACTCAAGGGCCTATGGCTTATTGTGAAATAAATTAAATCACATCAAAATAACTTATTTTCCGTTGATAGTTGTATCATACAAGGAAGTGACGTAATTTCGATGGCATTTCCGCGAAGTTATTGCACAATTTCGTTTCAAATCTTTTTATTTAACAATTATAAGTTATTTAACACACACCAAAATTTGTTTTCTTTACACATACTGCTAAAATTTGGATGCGATTTCTATTCGATACATTTGCTGTTTTAAAACTGCTTAGAAGTTAGGATGGCTCAACCTCGAAAATTGGCTGGTGTCCATCTTTAGAACCATGCTTCTGAAAGTTGTTGTTGTCATCAACAGCAACTGTTTACCACAAAAATTTTTCAAATTAAACGGACCATCTCATGAAAGGGAATAAAATTAGAAATCAGTGGCCTGAGAGTTAAAAGTACATATATGGACATGTGCTGCTTTATTATTATGCCTATGATTGAGCTGCATACATACAATACTGTAATTAATATCAAACCACTCAGAAAGTGTCATTCACTAAGCTCTGGATATCAGCATCTGCTAGTCAAGTTGGCCTAGTTGTTCTTGCAGCTTGCTTATCACACTGGGTCAATGGTACAGTCCACCCAGCTTCCCATAAGTTCATCAAGCACACCCGGTGTATCTCCGCGACCTACATTCAATACCCGCAAATGTAATCGGACCTAACCGGCGTATCTCTGCGACCTAGAATCAAGCTCAGCAACTGTACCCTGAACTAACCGGCGTGTCTCTGTGGAAAACCCTTGCATAGTCACACCAAATGTTTATATATATAAGGATGCATTGCTATTTCATTTTCTAAGATGGACAGTCAAACCCAGTTTGTGTGTGGGTCATTCCATATAAGGACCAAAATTTTTGAAATCCGTCAAGTCATAGTTTCAGATTTCCTTCAAACTTTGTCAGAGTAAGCATATGTATGTATTAACAGGAAATTCCAAGTATTATAGTGAAAGGTCAAATACTTTTTGAAAACTGGCCTATCCAATACCCCCTGCCTAAATTTAACAAAAATTTGTAACAAAATTTCTATGTTTGAGGCTTCATATCTCACCGACTACAGTGCTCACAATACTAGGTCTTTTTATTTTAACAGTCTGGTCACCATAGTTCGAGAAAATCACAAGCATTTTGTGCTGACCTGTTTTAGGCATGTATTAGGGGTCGTCAAAAATGCCAAAAAATGTGATTTTTCATATTTTAATCCAAATTTGGTGATGCCGTAAAATGTATTTGTATTTGGTTTACACAAATGATTTCTATCCTGTTAACTAGAGCTACTGCTACTTTAGTGATATTTATTACCTAATGGCAAGATATGCTCCGCAAAAATTTTGTGGGAGCCATACCCCCACCCCTGTTTGCCAAAATGGGGTGACTTCATAACATCTTTTTTCAAAATAACCCCTTTCAATTTTTTTAATATTTTGGTGAATGTTATATATATGGTCAATGGTTACAGGGCCAAAAGGTTCACTCTTACATTTGTTTCCTTTTAGAGCTATGGCAAATACAAAATCTGATATTTTTTCAAAAACTTGTACGATATTCGATTTTGGGGGTTTAATAATTTTAAAAATATACACTCTAGAAGTATGAAACAAGAGATGTAGCGCGTTTCCCTGCCTTATTAAAAGAAACAACCAGCATTTCCCTTTTACAAAATAGATAAACATGGATTTTAGAGATGCCAAAACCTTACTTTGTTAAAATTTGACATTTTTGTGGGTAAACTACAAGTCATTATTCAACAACATTTTCAATGGGAATAACATATTGCCTGGAGAATATTTAAAAAACAATTTGACTAACAGTTGTTGCAGACTTAGCCATCAATAATTTTCAGTCAAATCATTTTCAAAATATACACCAGGTACAGAGTTTGTCCTGTAAGCTGGTCGAGCTGCAACAGCTCATCACTCAGTCTTGAGTTATCCAGTGTTAATAAAGACTGAGAGATTTCATATCTAGAGAAAATAACTCAACCTTCAGAGCTTTGTATATAATTAGGTCAATTGCTGTAATAGACATAGATAGTGAGGTGATATTGATTAGTCACATGGTCTCAGTTTTTCTCAGAGATCTGCATGCAAGTATTGCTATCAACAAGAGTTCAGTCAAGCATTTTAAGTGATCAAGATTAGGCAGCATGACCAGTGAAAGTGTTTAATAATTACTGCTTTGAAACATTGACATTGTTGCTGATACACAAATGTTTAGATATTTACTTTAGAAATTTAATAATTCACTATACATTTTAATGATAAATTAGGCCTTTTAATTTGAAAAATGTAAACTTTGACTAGGACACGTTGCACAATGGCTGAATTACCAGAGACATTTTGTTCAGTTGGACATCTCACTAATGATAAATGTCATAAGTTTACGGATAAATGCTCTGTAAATGATGTTGTACAATTGACGGCTACAGATAAAACACTTGTTGCAATGAGAAGCGGCCAGAGTGAGGATAGTTTAGAAACAGTGTGCTGTTGCCACAAGAAACACTATCTGCATATATTCCCGATGATGAAGCAGAACACTTCATGTTGTGATCCCCTAAAAGTTCACAAAAAGCTTATTAAAAAGGGACTAGTTAATATAGATCAAGAAATTGTGGCATTAATACAGTCGAAAACTAGAGAGAGAAAACAACCTGGCCAAAAGATTTGCCATCATTGTTTGCAGAAAATTAATAACCTGACAGATTGTAGTGACAGTGAACCAGAATCAATGGCCATAGCAGATACTTTGTACAGTAATGCTGAATGCCTCAACTCTAGTTTCTCAGCAGTTGGAGTTTCTCCCCTAAAGAGTGTCCATTCAGAAAGGAAAGTATCATATGGTAAACGAAAAATCAAACAAATGGCAGGAGCAACAACAAGTCACGTGGCATCCCACCTAGGTTTTCCACCTAATAAATTAGTTGCTGACACTTCACAAACTGAATGTACATGTGATTCTAAGTTAGATGTGGACTACTTGGTATCGAACATGAATGAAAAACTGTCTGTGTCATCACGAAATCAAAAGATACAAGTATTGACTATTACACCTAAATCATGGTCGATAGATAAAACTGTTCAGGTTTTTCAGGCATGTGGTGTTACACGTTATATGGTGAAACAAGCCAGACAACTTGCGCAGAATGATGGAATACTCGCTGATCGTGAAACCTTTAAAAGAAATAAGCTTGATCAGCATACACTAGATAGTGTTATTAACTACTACCAAGATGATACTGTATCTAGACTATTACCCGGGAAAAATGATTTTGTTACTATAAGAATTTGTGGTACCAAAGAACATAAGCAAAAACGGCTAATCCTGACAAATTTGAAGGAAGTACATGCTAATTTCAAAACAGAAACTGGACTTAAAATTGGTTTCTCTAAGTTTGTTGAGTTAAGACCCAAATGGTGTGTAACTGTTTCTTCTAGCGGCAGCCACAATGTTTGTGTATGCGAAAAACACCAAAATGTAAAGTTTATGGTGGATGTTATCTCTGAAGACTATCATAACCTAATTGACAAATCTGTATGTGACAGTAGTTCTAGAAATTGCATGCTGCAACGATGTGAAAAGTGTCCAGGAACTGCATTTCTCAAAACTTACTTAGAGCAAGACCTTTACGAGCACATGGATGAGGATGACATCATTAAATTCAATGAATGGGTATCCACAGACCGAATTGAAATCATGCGCCGAGAACTATCAGTTGAAGATTTTATTTCTATATTATGTCAACGGATCCAAGAATTAACACCACATTCCTTCATAGCGAAATCTCAAAGTGAATTCTTGAAAGCGTGCAAACATGATTTAGATGACACTACTGCCATTGTTGTTCTCGACTTTGCTGAAAATTACAGCATTATTGTGCAAGATTGTGTACAGGGATTTTATTGGAACAATTCACAAGTCACGATACATCCTTTGGAATTTTATGTTAAGGCTTATGGAAAGTTGAATGAAGAAAATGTATGCTTCATCTCTGGGTGTCTGAAACACGAAACAAATACTGTGTACTGTTTTCAGGAGATTTTTACAAGATATTTGAAGGAAAAGTATCCCAATATTCATATAATTAAATACTTTAGTGATGGGTGTGCAGGACAATACAAGAACTTCAAAAACTTTATTAATGTCTGCCATCATTATTCAGATTTTGATATTAAGGCAGAATGGCATTTCTTTGCTACCAGCCATGGTAAAGGTGTTTGCGACGGTATCGGTGGCACAGTGAAGCGCTTAGCCGCAACGGCTAGTCTGCAAACAGCGCTTATACGAAATGCTAGTGAATTGTATGAATTCAGCCAACAGAACATAAGCAAGATCAAGTTCTTCTTAGTTAGTAAAGATGAGATCCAGAGCCATCATACAATGTTGGAAGAGCGGTATCTCCTTGCCAAAACAGTGCAAGGAACCAGGTCATTCCATTCGTTTGTTCCAAATGACACTAACTCTATCACAGTAAAGCGAATTTCAACTGATGATGTTTCATACACTCGGTCATTTTCTAACACACAACCTGGTATGTCATCAGAGATTCAGAATTTAAATATCCCTATGGAACTGTCTTTGAGTGACTATGTTGGTGCATTGTATGACAAAAATTGGTGGTTTGGCATAGTGTTAGAAATTAGTCTACAAAATGAGGACTGTCTCATTTCGTTTATGAAGCCGCATGGACCAGCTCGATCCTTTAGTTGGCCAAGGCGCACAGACCAGTGCTGGGTTCCTTTTTGTGACATTCTAAGTAAGGTGTCAACACCATTGACAGCAACTGGCCGGCAGTACACTTTTCCACAAACTGATATCGACTTTATAAATGGACTATTTAAATAATTTGGAGGAGCGGTATATGCTGGATCATGTACCGTATCATCAATTATTGCTGAGGTATGTAGTATTATGTACTATCTCTTAACACTTTTATATTATATCATGTGTATTAACCAATGCCTGTCTCAGTTTATTAAATAATTCCATGAAATGGGTGACATTTAGGCATACTTTAGTATGAGAGATTACACATATTGGCCTGGTCGCAGTGTGTCAAAATTGTCTATAAATGGCCGTAGAAGTCCATGTAGCTGTACTAATATGACCATAATATACCATTCAATGTCCACCTATGATGAAAAAGTATCTAAAATGCTAAAGTGGAGATATTTTAAACTTTTTAAAACAAATTAGATTGTCGCGAAAAATGTCAAATTTTAACAGAGTCAGGTCTTTGGGTCTAGAAAATCGATGTTTATGTATTATATAACCATGGAATGCTGATTGGTTCTTCTAATATAGCAGGAGAACTGGTTGTATCGCTTGTTTCATGCCTCTAGGCCCTATAATTGTAAAATTATTAACCCCAAAAATGGAATATCGTACAAGTTTTACAAAAATATCACATTTCTAATATGCCATAGCTCCAAAAGGGAACAAATGTAAGAGTGCAACTTTTAACCATGTAACTATTGACCATATATCTACCATTCACCAAAATAAAATAAAAATTGAAAGGGGTTATTTTGACTTAATAGGCGATGAAGTTGGCCCTCTTTTGTGAACAGGGGTGGTGCATTGGGCCCCCCAAATTTTTTGATGAGCAAACCTTGCTGTTAGTCAGTAAATATTACTAAGCTAATAATTTTGTTGAAACAGGAAAATTAGCTGTTTTTAACATTTTTGGTGACCCCTAAAACACACCCAAAACAAGTCAACACATATTGCTTGTTATTTTCCTCAAGTATGCTGACCAGAGCATTAGAATGAAAAGATCTAGTATTGTAAACAGTATATTGGATGAGATATGATGTCTCAAACATTGGATTTGTACTTGAAACTTTTGTCAGTTTTAGCATAGGGGTCTTTGAGAGGGCATTTTTCAAAAAGTATTTCACATATCAGTTAAAAAATTGTCATGCTCAACTAAAACATCCATATGCTCACACTGAGAAAGTTTGAAGGAAATCTGTGACTATGAGTTGACGGGCATTGGTCCATCTTATACGGAATGACCCGTGTGTACACTAGTTTATGTGAAGATGGTGTTGCTGATTTCCGAAGAATTCAACGTTGCTATCTTATGCGAGTTAAATGTACTGAGTTAGTAGTCGCCGCTTTATTTCTGTGGGCCTTCTTGAGGCGCTAGACTATCATTTAGTTTTTACGCCTGAACATCCGTGATTTTAGGCCGCAAGTGGCTTAGTACTTTCTTAACTTTTGGAACAGGTTGCCTTCCTGGCGGATTGACTCGGGTAGTCACATTTCATGGCATGTACCCACTGAGACACCCCCTCAGGCTGGCGGCGCGTATATGTTGCCTGGTGGTAGTTTCAGAATCGATGAGCGATCCCTCCGCATACAGCAGCACAACCACAAATAACAAGATAAGGACAAGTCACATTACAAAAAGCATTAGAAAGCATGTATCTATTTATGGTGGGGAGAAAGAAACAGATAACCAACTATGGTGACCTTCATGTGAAGGCGTGGAGGGCTCGAATGCTGCACCCAGTCACCGATGAGTTAGAAGCCGATCTGTGTTCCTATCCATCACCTAGCGTTTGGAGAGTGAAACATGTGAGATCCGCTCCCTGGAGTTAACATCTACCTAGTTTAGGATTAAGGAAAGGTGCCCAAAAGAATTCACTGCTGGGATGTACTACAATAATTCTATTTTCGCAGTAATTCATACTTTGGCAAAAAAGTTTAGCTAATAAGTATCCGAGGAAACAGTGGGGAGTGCGTGCGTCATCGACACCTTGATTCTGACCGTCAAGAAACCCCAATAGCTTCTTATATCAGCCCTAACCAATGCGGCGGATGGGAATCCAGAAAATTAATGGGCCATGTATTAGATTTAGAAGGACTTAAAGTAAGTGGCTAATTACGTAAATGCTGGTGCACTTTGTGTTAACGGAGCAGCGGCAATCGGGAAAGAGGCTTTACATTGAACAGTCTCCTTCAGGTGAGTAGTTGTCCATAGCTACTTTTATCCTATCCTACTGAACTATCGTAGTTAGGTTTAGTGGCCGCATGTCGTGTTCACTGGGTGAGCACGAACAGCGAAAAATTGTTGCTGTAGGGAGAAACAAGGTGGTGTATTTGTTGATGGTGTATTTGTTGATGATGTATAGCGTAACCTAAGCGAAGTCCAAGTATTTTTGAAGAATAACAACTAACTATAAAATAACTAACTTAGATGGCTACCGCCGTATTACAGGTTTATACAATACAATAAAACGATGAGGTCACAACCGACCTTGCGGTGCCTGTTAGTTATACAAAACTGAGTGTGGTTGTCCTGAGGGAACCAGACTGATAGGAGTTGCATTGGTGCAGATTGTAGAACGCAAGCTCTACGCAGTAAGCAGAAGAATGTTCATTCCCACACAGACCGTACCTATGCTCCAACTGTGTTTTCACTGGAAATCGAGCTCCTTTTATACTAAATGGTGGCGTCATATGACTCAACCAATCAGCGCGTGTGTTATATACACGGTACAGGCACTGGCCACATGATAGCTGGCATTCACCCTACCAACACGTGCGCCACGGCGATGTCTCTTTTAGTCGGAGCTTTAAAATAATGGGAGAATATTCTCTGATATCTCCGCCAGTTCTGAACCGATTTCAGATCTGTAAAAAGTATTGGATTCCGCATTCAATTCTGGTATTGATTCGTACCAAGAAAAGCGAGGATGGTCCTTCACCCCAATTCACCCCCCCCCCCCCCAAAAAGTGGGTCCCAATCCCAGGATGATTCATAATAAAGAGAAATTAGTTACCTCTCCGGGATGTAGAAATTGTTTGAGGATGGGCATGTTTTAATGAATTATCATTATAGGCTAAATATATACACAAGATGCGTGTATGTAGGCTATCTCTCATGGCCACGCATGCTCAACGGGCCATCTCATGGACTCTGCTTTTCTGAGCATCCACTATATAGCTATACGTGCTTGTCTATGCTACCTAGGGGGTGAGTTTGGAGCATCCCAAATCAGACCGTTCCGTACCCAGGTAGATTGGGCCGGTTCATACCCAACAGCGATCAACGCTACAGTATTTTGGTGCCTACCATTGTGATTTGTGCCATATTAACTATGAACACCATATTTTAGGAGTTACATAAGCAAAAAGTAATTAATTTAAATGTGACTGATGTATTCACTTTAAGAAATAATTTCATTGATCAGGGGAGAAGTAACACTACAATCTTTAGCAAAAATTCCATTTACAAATACCTCTAATATCAAAATGGAATTTATGGACAGTAGTGAATATGAATCAATCACTGCATCACAAGATGAAATACCAGGACCATCAGGTGCAAGGGGAAAGGGCTAGGGAGGGAGGGAGATGGAAGCGGGGAGGCAGGGAGGGACGGAGGGATGTTCAGTTGTCTGTACAAAGTACTAGTGAGACCACATCTGGAACATGCGGTGAGTGTATGGGGACCACATACAAAAAAGGGTATCTTAGTGCTGGAAAATGTGCAGTGAGAGGAGAGCAACAAAATTAGTCCCCTCACTCAAAGAGCTAGATTACTCGGAGACTAAGAAGACTAGCACTCCCAACACTCAGATACAGACGCATGAGAGGAGATATGATAGAGACCTTTAAGATCCATAGGGGTACATATGACCCAGAAGTAACCGTAAATATGATGGAAACTGTCAAAGAAAGTATCACGAGCGGACACAATTGGAGACTTCGTAAGAAGGGATGCAGACTGGATATCAGGAAGTACTTGTTCACCAGCAGAGTAGTGGGTCTACGGAATAGCCTACCAGAAGCTGTAGTAAACTCCAAAACATGTTATCTGTTTGCGGTACGACTAGACAGATTTTGGGAAACGCTGGAAGTAAAGTACGACTTTACAACGGAAGTCACAGCGCCAGGAAATCACGTGTGTGAGTCGTACCCAGCAGTGACAAAAGAAGAGGCGGACATAAAGGCTATACAGGCCTGAGTCCATAGAACCATCCTAAGTAATGCTAAGTAATCCATAGTAAACCTATGGTAGGGGTTAGAATCAAGATATAGCCAAATAATTAATGTTGGATAGGGAAATTCAGAGTAACCTATTCTGTGGCATGGAATAGCCAATCCTATGGTATGGACTGACTCATTGGTACGGATTGATTACATACCGCAAAATGCGTTCGGCCAATGATGATGATGATATTGTAATTTCCTCCGCTGTCCGGAGAACCGCTGTAGAAGCGTAGTTGTGGCAGTCCTGTAATCGAACACACATGTTGATCCTGTCTGCAGCGATACAATGAAGTGTCCAGGTTACATAATATGGGTGGATGGTATGTTGTCAGTTTTGGTTGGTTGGTGATCTAGTGGGAGATGATCTGGTCTACCAGAGGGAACACAATATCTGGTAGGTAGTTCTAGTTTAGTTGCTTGAGGATTGAATTCCTCTCTCTGTGTAAGGCATAGCAGAGAATTGTACTGATCTCTTCGATTTCTGGTTTCAAGTCCTTGGGAATGAACGTGTTCCCTGAGCAATCTAGTAACAATTGTGTCAGCTCAGCGAGAACTGCCATAATTCTCATAATTATACCAATTTCTATTTTTGCATCAGTCAGTCTTTTTTGAAGATCTACTAAGTATGGTGTGCTAATAGCTCCAAGTGATGGACATGAAGTGGTGAAATGAATGCTGTCTTCTGCCCCTGTATTGCAAAGGGGGCAGTCTGCCTTCACCGAGTGTTGATTGAACTTATTTCAGTTAGCTTCTAGAACGTATGTCCCGATGAGAATTTTACATTTAATTGAGATTCTAGTAATAGAGTAGCAGTTATAGCCGGCATTGTCCCAGACTGGAGAAACTTTGCCTATCTTCAGGTTGTCAATGTCAGATATTTTAAAGATGTCTTTTCACGTGCTGTTGCCTTTAGTCTATTCTCCCAGTAGCTATTAAGTCTTTGATACTACTGTCTTCCACTGACATTTTGCGGGGGGGGGGTTCTTTCAATAGGTTATAGGGAGATGGTAAGTTATATCGCTGCAGAATATCTTTTATGCTGCTGAACCAACTGTGTGAGGCTTTGGTTTTGATGGCACGCTGTCGTTCGACAATTCTGCGTTCGATGGAGTCCCTATCCCTGATTATATTGCCAAAGGCTGTTAATATTCTTTTGTGTATCGCGGCTTGAAGTGGAATTTCGCCTAATAATAGGTAGATGGTGACATCTGCAGCTCTTTCTGGTAAGTGTCGCAGTTGACGTAGGAGTTGTTTATGGAATAAACAATATCTTCCAGTAATGTGTTTTCGAGGGTACGCACTGTTGACGTTCTCACGTGCGTGTTGCTTAGGCGATGTCAGCAAATCATGTGTCTTTAAATAGATACAGGAGTTTTACACCACAAGTGTAAATTTTAAAAAGAAGTGATTATTTTATGCATTCAGATGTCAGTGTAGTGAAAAACATGTATCTTCACTATTACTTTTTTACCCATGATAAAAATACTGATAACTCGTAAGGGAATGATTTAAATCAATCCAGTTTTTGCGTCCAATGACATCTGCAAGTTGCTGTCCCGAGTAGCATAGCAGATCCGTTTCCATAGCAACAATTACTTCTCTCGAAACGTGAAACTGGCATGGGGTCAGAGTTGCCCTTATGCGTCCTTTTGCGCGTATATACGCATAACAATGCATAAAAAATTAAACCTCTGCGTCCCCGAGGATGCACAAGGGACTCAGTGAAAAAGTGTAATGGAAACTGGTAACTTTGCCTGTGCTTAATTATTGATTATATTATCGTGTGTGTATATTTATTTGTGCATGTTTTTACTTTAAAAAATAAACCTAATGTATTGTGTGGTCAATAAAAACGAACTTACTGCGTTGGTTAAGACTATGATTTGTTGTATGTTTTCATGCACAACTCAAAGTTGTTAATGCCCATAAATCAGATTCAACCACCACATTTAATTGTAAACACAATCCCCAAAATCATCCTTAGTATTCCATTTGATCTAATTTTTTATAAATAATGAGTTTACAAGCCCCATATTAGTCGCCTTGTTTGGCCTACAAATTGTAAAAATACCTGCCATGTTTCTGTGTTGTGCTAAACGTCCGTGTGGCATGTCAGTATTTGATTGGATAACAGCGGAATCTCCCTCTAGAGGAACTCATGCTTGAGAAATCCAATACAACTGATCAAGCGTATACAAATGTGTCTTTTCACAGATCAGAACATTGGACAGATCACAAAGTTGTTATCACTAATCTACTGAATATTTTGAAATTAATTCGCGCATGCCTACTTGCCTAAAGCAGCAACGACATACAGGTAAAATATTTTTTTCTGTTTACTTATCAAAATATTTAAATGGATGAAGGAATATATGGAAGATATTGTGATATCTTTTACATTTGAATGGTCATTTGACAGATTAGCGGCGGTGTCTTTGTATTGCTGTTTGAATAACAGTATCAATATGCGCTATAAGCCGTGTTTTATTTAGCAATAGCGGCTGATTGATTGACAGATGGATTAGTGTTTATAATGTTTAACAATACTCGATCGTTAGGTGTTCCCAATTTCTCAACTAAAACGCTCGATATCGTCGATCTACATACATTAAAATGTTGATCTTTTTCCAAACAGCGTATAGCTCAAAGCTCCCTGATACAAGCGTCCTTATTGGATACACGCTAATGCGTTATCTATGCTTCAACCAATCAGCAATCGCGTTACATAGTTACTCCCTATGAATTAGACATATCCGGTTATTGGCTGATATATTTTCACTAATTACGCAGTTTAATCTGATTTATACAGATTATTTTTGATAAATTATTGTTTTGTCTGATCTTAGTCTATGTATTCCACTATATTTAGTCATTCCAGTTACATTATAAAAAATATGCGCGCATTATATCGAAGTAGGTCAAGTCGTCCTTGAGCAAACTTGCCCCAGATCCTCATAATTTTTCAATTCATCCAAAGTCAAGTTAGGGTTTATAGAAAAACTAATGCAGCGGTCTTTGCTAATTACTAATGTAGTGGTCTTTGGAAATGTTAATCATACAAGGTTGTCAATGTAGGTTGGTTGGTTTATCAGACAACAAACAAGTACAGTGCTTTAAGTTATTGTTTATTGACATGCAGTTCAAATGTTATTGGTTAAATATACAAGGGCCATTTCAATAGATCAATTTTAGCCACAAATGTAGATCACAGAATACATATTTTTGAAAATTTACCACTAGAATGACTGGCACTGTTTAGAGCCAGTCATTCCAGTGTTAAACTTTCAAAAATAGGTATTTTGGTGATCTACAATGGTGGCCAAAAGTGGTAAGTGCTAAAGGTTAATAAACTATGCATAGTTAATATTCTCTATATATACATTAACAGTATTTACATAATGTCATAACTAGTGCTTTCAACATGTTTAATAAAGTGCTTTATAATTAGATCAATGTGTTGTGTTTATTTTAAGAAAAAAACATGGGACCCCCATATTTCAGATGAGGACTCCATGGGACCCCCAGATTGCACATGTTTGGATTATCGCCTCCTATCAAATAGTCTAAGCAAAAATTGTAATTGTTGAATAAATATAAGAAACTAGTATGGGTTCTTATTCACCTGTATGAAACTTGCCGTTTTAATTGTTAGTATGCGTAAAATACAGCATAAAAGGGGAATCTACCGAATCCAATGGTGTACCCACTTTTTGCGCACGGGCAAAAGGTATGTGTTGTGCAGCATATATGCTACCACATCTTTAACATATGTTTCACTGAAGATTAACCAATGGTAACACATGTATCATATTTGAAAGATCGGTTTGACAAATGGTGACTCTGACAGCGTAAAAAACGTTTGTGCCATTCTTAAAGGGGAAGAAAATGTCATCTGGTATTATTTAATCACCAAATATATGTACACGCCTTCATATTTTATGTTTCTAAGAAAAAATTTTGCGATAGATATAACAATTCTAAATTAATATTCCAGTGTCAGAAATCAACAGCACTGCCTTTAAACCTATAATGACAAGTAGTTTCACAATTTCAAGCGGAGAAAGTCTTGTATGAGCAAAATGAATAACCATAGATTGACATGTGACTCAATATGTGTGCGTGCCGATTGTGAGGGACTCTCACAAGAGTTTGAATGCGTATTCGCAAAGAGAGGGGATGCGCAAATGATAAGTTCATTTTTAATTGATTTTACGGTTTATTTTTATTTTTTATGAACGTTTTATTTCAGTGAATGGTTGCTAGTTACGAAATTGAACAAATTTGTTGATAAAATTCCTACCCTTATATATTAAATCGGCGAAAATGTGCTTACACCCTCGAAAACCCATTATCCGATGATAGATGTCTAAATTCATATTACGAAAACTGGTAATATTTAATACAAACACATGACATGCACTACAAATGGCGAAGTTCACATAGTCAGAGATGATACACACATGTAGAGCAAGTCGAAGCGTAAGTCACAAGAACAGATTACCATACAGCCCTAGCAATTACGATAAGTAGAAAGAAAATGCTTTTATTTTTCTTGTTCTTGCTTTGCAAACTCCGCCTTTCACGTCCTTTTCCTCGTCTCAAAGTTCAAAGTTCAAAGTTGCTTTATTTCATGGTTTTTTCTATACATGTAAATATAATCTAAACAGGCAGTCCATCAAAGGCATGACCTATTGAGTGATGGACTCCTTACACACATTACAAACTGGTCGGCCAATCCTTGACTTTAGTCCTGGTGCGGTGGCACAGTGGAAAGATGCCTGGTTGCTGATGCTATGCGGAGTTGCAGAATGGCGGTTCGATCCCCTGACCGGGAGATGGTGATCAACAAATTAAACTAATGGGTGCATGACTGTCGGCTAAGTTAGCACATGGAAATTGAAGCCGCACATATACTGCCAGAGCCGTGCTGGAGTCAGAGTACAATAGGCGTAAAAGCCTAGGACTGAATTGTGGCAGGTGCATCCACAGATAGTCCCATATGAATCGTCAGTGTGTCAGTATAAGATAAGATAAGATTGATTTGCAGAACGCAGGCTAAAAATCCTCTATGTTCCGTTTTGTGTTAGGCTGCTATAGAGTTAGGCTGCTATGATAGTTAAATCTTAGTTCTTGGTTTGCCCAGTATGTGTCTAATCTATTCTTGAAGATGTTTAAATTTTTCGATGTTACAATGTGATCAGATAGTGAATTCCAGGCATCGATTATTCTATTGGTAAAGTAATGTTTTCTGAAATCATGTGAAAAGCGATGTTTCTTTAGTTTATATGTGTGTCCTCTTGCTATTGAGTTGTTTAATGTGAAAAGATGTTTGTTAGATGTGTGTCATAATAACCATGTATGATTTTATATAATTCAATCATATCTCCCCGGTGTCGTCTGTATTTTAGAGTTGGAAGATTTAGTCTCTTTAGCCTGTCAGGGTAGCTCAGTCCCTTCAATGACGGAATCTGTCTGGTTGCCCTCCTTTGAACATTTTCGATAGTATTGATATCTTTTTCTTTGTATGGGCACCAGACACTGTTAGCATATTCAAGGTGAGGGCGTACTAATGCTTTGTACAGCAAGGTGAAATTGTCATTATTTAGGTATGTGTAGGTTCTGCAAATTATTCGCATTATCCTGTTGTCTTTATTTACCTGTTCCTGTATATGTTTTCTAAAGTTAAGTTGTCTGTCTATAAATATGCCTAGATCTTTTTCAAACTCAACAGATTCAAGTGGTATTGGGAGACCATCCTCTCCGTGTAGGTGATAGGATCTGTTTTCAACATTTTGTTTGCTCTTTATTTCCAGAACTCTACATTTGTTTGGATGGAATTTTAGTAGCCATGTAGAAGCCCAGTCGGTCATGGAGTCAAAATCATCCTGTATTATTTTGGTGTATGACGAAAATGACCGCCAGCTAAAATGACCGCGCCTGGGACAAGAATGACCGCTATTATGACGATAATGACCGCGACTACGACATAAATGACCGTCACTGTGAATTTACATTTTGACTTCTATTACCTGTTATAATAGAATGTATATACCTATAATATGTTATTTTTGTAGGTGATCGTTGTCTCGTTTTAATAATGTCATAGATATAGATATTCATAGATCTAACTGTTGGATATTTAATAATACCATAGATATAGATATCCATAGATCTAACTGTTGGATATTTAAATAATATGACTCAAAAGTCAAACCAGTTTGTCAATATCCAGACTGGTTAATCTGTTATGATAACCACCTGTGTTAAGAGACCACCTGTGGTAGGTGATCACTTTATGAGCTCAGCATGCGTTTGATTTATATACTAGTTTATTTATGTTTTAGATGGAAGGTGGTCATAGAATCTCCGTTTATTACTGGAATCATGCTAATAAGAAGGCTAGTTGGTTTCATCGAATATGCATACATATATATGTATGCATATTGATTACTCACGACTCTCACCACGAGAAGGTCAGCCTGATTGAGAGCCAGGTTAGTATAAACACGTGAATGTGCATGCAAAATAGAAATGAGTGAAATCAATTAAGTATTATTATTATTATTATTATTATTATTATTATTATTATTATTATTATTATTATTATTATTATTATTATTAAATCTGACATTTAAAAATGTTAAAAAATTTGTCATTAATTTTACCATTATGAACTCCTGAAATAGACATTTTTCGTGAAAAATGTAAGGCTTTGTATTTTTAATTATTATTATTATTATTATTATTATTATTATTATTATTATTATTATAGCGGAAAAAAGTAATCATGATTGCCTGTTTACAAAACAAGAGAAAACGGTCTTCTAGTATGTTATCCGCAACTGGACATTATCTATGCGGAAACGTCGTCACCGTGACTGACATGTGAACTGCTTCTAATGGCGTCGAGGCCAACAGAGATAAAGCTAATGCTGACACAGGTCATGGTACTGACGATGGAGTAACTTGTTATTGACCAGCTGTAATGTTAAATTAAGATGTTAAAGAACATTAAATGTGATCATGCAACAGAAATGTGATCATGCAAGCCAACAATGTTAAATGTACTGACGAATGTTAATGTTAAATTAAGATATTAAAGAACATTAAATGTGGTCATGGAAAAAGGGATCAAAATTCATGCGACAAATTAACATTAAACATCATCCGCATCATCAAGAGAAAATGATCTTCTAGTAAGTTATCACCGTGACTGACATGTGAACTGCTTCTAATGGCGTCGAGGCCAACAGAGATAAAGCTAATGCTGAAACAGTTCATGGTACTGACGATGGAGTAACTTGTTATTGACCAGCTGTAATGTTAAATTAAGATGTTAAAGAACATTAAATGTGATCATGCAACAAAAATGTGATCATGCAACAAAAATGTGATCATGCAAGCCAACAATGTTAAATGTACTGACGAATGTTAATGTTAAATTAAGATGTTAAAGAACATTAAATGTGGTCATGCAAAAAGGGATCAAAATTCATGCGACAAATTAACATTAAACATCATCCGCATCATCAAGAGAAAATGATCTTCTAGTAAGTTATCACCGTGACTGACATGTGAACTGCTTCTAATGGCGTCGCAGCCAACATAAATAAAGCTAATGCTGAAACAGTTCAGGGTACTGACGATGGAGTAACTTGGGATCAAAATTCATGCGACAAATTAACATTAAACATCATCCGCAGCATCATCATCGACAACCGCCCCTGGTCTCGGAGCAGGGCAGATGAGGTGAGCACCCGCACACAGCAACGAACGTGGCGATCTCTGCAATTGATGGTACTCGTCCCAGTACATATGTAACTTTTCATTGACATCCTTCGCCTTATGTCGCTGCTGACGGGTGTAATCTCCACGGAAGATAAGTACAAGCACCAAGCTAACCATTTCTGCTTCCTTATGCAGAAGCTCGGTTAAGAAATAGAAGGGTAGATTGGCTGAAAAAAAATAAATTAAAAAAAATAATAGAAAGACAGATATTCAGCGAGAGAGAGAGAGAGAGAGTTGTTTTCCTGAAAACAGACGGTCGGTGTGTGTGTGTGCGTGCGTGCGCATGCGTGCGTGCTACATTTGTGAAAATATTATTATTATTATTATTATTATTATTATTTTTATTATTATTATTAGGCAGTATATCGTAAAGTCCAAGAATATATCTATATATATATATATATACTTACCCTAATCAATAATAATAATAATAATAATAATAATAATAATAATAATAATAATAATAATAACCTTTCTTTCCTCGATGGTTGAGGCGATAATGCCACCCTTCTACGTCGTTGTTGGTCCTAATGTCCATCTTGAACACTGACCAATCAGTCGGCGTAAACATCGCTCCATCCACCCACGTATCTCGCATGTAATCCGATAGTAGATGCAGCGGTCTGTTGTCGGCTGGAAGGTCTACTGCCAATGTCCGGAACATGTCAGCTATGTGTGTGTCCGGGAGCAGAGGCAGCGCCATGAATTTGCGACAAATCTGTAATAATAATAATAATAATAACAACAACAACAACAACAACTACAACACAACAACAACAATAAATGAATAATAATGTGTAAATAATAATTTTCTAGATTTTGGTAAAAATAAGTTAATTGTGATAGATGCATATTAATGTGCGCAATTAAGTTTCAAATATGTGTGAATTAGGTGTGAAATAAAAGAACCATTAGGCTACATACATGAACATACCTGATATATTACACCACCGTCGTGGTAGGCTCGCTGCAGACCCACCTCTTGGACTTTACGATATACTGCCTAAAAATAATAATAATAATGATAATAATAATAATAATAATAATAATAATAATATAATAACGTCATTTTTTAATTTATTTTAATAATCATTTTTAACAATATTTTGTAAAATTATTATTAATTATTTATTAGTTAATAATTTATTTATTTACCTGGGTGAAATGAAACAAACACCCTTTCATGGTGACATGTGGCAGCACCCGCCGCAGCCCTTGCCACATTGCAGCCTCGTAATCCACGGTAGCTCTGGTTACTTTAGTCCCTCTTGGTACCAGTTCTCTCACGGCCTGAAAAATCACCGTGTAGTCTCCGGCCCTTCTGCTGGACATCAGCGCGAATAGGACTGGGATCTTCTTCATCGAAGTACCAGAGATGACAAATGCATGGATGCTGAATAGCTGTGCGAATGGCTTTCGCACCAGCTTAAAGGTTGCATCCATGAACCTGTAAATTAAAACAATAATAGTAGTAGTAGTAGTAGTAGCAGCAAATTAAGGTACAGACAATTACAACGCGGAGCAGTATTACGACATCAAGCAGTACAGTGAATGTGCGATTATCGGTTAGTAGTATTAAGTGCATATTAATGCGCAAATCTACATACAATTCATTAATACATGTAATACGCCAATAGTAGTAGTAGTAGTAGTAGTAGTAGTAGTAGTTGTTGTTGTTGTTTTGTTGGCTACATGCATACATACCACCAATGCGAATTTCCTAAGTGAGTTAACATCGCATCCGTCGCCATGATGATGTGCCGATGATCTCCTCCAAGCATCAAGTCGCGACGAATGAATCCTCTACGTACGTGGTCTGGGTCCACCTCAAAATCAAGGGTTGTAGGGTCATTAGGCCTGTCATTTTTTCGGTGATGATTTGCCTGCCGAGCTATTTTCGCAGGCACAGGTAATGTCGGGCATCTGGTTATATCCTCTGTCATAATTCGTTCGGACAAAAGCTGAAAAATTCAAAAATAAGAGTCAGTGTTTATGTTAGATTATTATTATTATTATTATTATTAGTAGTAGTAGTAGTAAACACATTATACAAAAGGTATAACATTAGACCATGACACAATTTATGCAAGATGTTATAACATCGCAAAACTGACCACATAATGATCACATTAAGTGAAAATGTATATACCTGTTGCAGCTGATCCGCAGATATGTTCGTGCATCCCACGCACGAACGTCCCCGCATTCTCCACAACAGTAGCGCAACACGTGACATTTCTATTGCGGATGTTGCATCTCCAGGTTACGGCTGTTCTTCGTTTATCCATCTTCAGGACATACTGATAGCCGAAGCTATCCACCTGCAAATCCTGCAACAAAACATTATATATGTAAATTACATTTAATGGCATTCTGATTCGGAATGTTTGTGCATTTAATACGCAATACAGTGCAGGTGTGCCTGAGTTAGTGTGTTAGTGCATGAGTTAGTGTGTTAGTGCCTGGGTGAGTAGGAGTACAGCAATTATTATTAAAATATTAATTGTTATGAAACATTTTACCTTTCCCTTATTTGTCCCTCCGGTGACGATCTCGTACGTCACCCACCCATCCTCTTCTGTATTTTCGACGTCGTCGACTGGTGCTGGTGCTAGATCTGGCTCCTCCAACTCGGATTCATCTATCGGATCTGGCACTGTGTAGGGTGGCAAATCGCTTACCAGCCTATACTCTCTGGGGCCATCTTCCCCATCAATGGCTGCATCTGGTGCCTCGACAGCTGCATCTGCTGCCGCGATAGGAGCATCTGCTGCCTCGACAACTGCATCCACTGCCTCGACCGGTACATCGGCTGCCGGAACCAGCGCATCTGTTTCATCAACAGGTGCAATGGCCTCGTCAACAGATGTATCGTTCTCGACAACAAATACAACTACCTCGACAACAGGTACCTCTGCCACAACAGCTGCATCTGCCTCGACAGCAGGTGCTTCGTCGATGCTTACCTCTGTTAA
The DNA here is from genome assembly GCA_034401795.1 of Chaetoderma sp. LZ-2023a. Taxonomy (NCBI): domain Eukaryota; kingdom Metazoa; phylum Mollusca; class Caudofoveata; order Chaetodermatida; family Chaetodermatidae; genus Chaetoderma; species Chaetoderma sp. LZ-2023a. The sequence continues at coordinate 37,274 of JAVVLW010002573.1, forward strand.
TTAGATAAAAATATTCAACATTATTTCCTATCATGATTTCACTGCGTACAGAGAAAGAGAGAGAGAGAGAGAGAGAGAGAGAGAGAGAGAGAGAGAGCGAGAGAGCGAGAGAGAGAGAGAGAGTGAGAGAGAGCGAGAGTGAGAGAGAGCGAGAGAGAGCGAGAGAGAGAGAGAGCGAGAGAGAGAGAGCGAGAGAGAGAGAGAGCGAGAGAGAGAGGGCAAGAGAGAGAGAGCGAGAGAGAGAGAGGAAGCGAGAGAGCGAGAGAGAGAGAGAGAGAGAGAGAGAGAGAGAGAGAGAGAGAGAGAGAGAGAGAGAGAGAGAGAGAGAGAGAGAGAGAGAGCGAGAGTGAGAGAGAGCGAGAGAGAGAGAGAGAGAGAGAGAGAGATAGATAGAGAGAGAGAAAGAGAGAGAGAGAGAGAGAGAGAGAGAGAGAGAGAGAGAGAGCGAGAGTGAGAGAGAGTGAGAGAGAGTGAGAGAGAGAGAGAGAGAGAGAGAGAGAGCAAGAGAGAGAGAGAGAGAGAGAGAGCGAGAGAGAGAGAGAGACTTATAAATAATAAATTAATCTTACCTGCAGCCTGACATACATCGCATACCCAGTCAATAAAACCACGTCGACAAGCGGCACGGTACTCGTCCTGGGATAAGCCTGTGAGTGCGATGCTGCCATTGCTGACATACATCGCACTGAAGCGCCTGCTGACGACCACCGACTTCAGCTCCACAACGAATACAAGGAAAAGACATCTTTGACGTTTGGTGAACAACGGTCGATAGATTTGTGAGATTTGTGATAATATTGCAAATGCAACAGAATAACAGGTTTGGAGAGATTCAATTTGCATCTTGGTTATATAGCTGTTGAGCTTGTGAAATTTACTCACGTCAGCCATGTTTTTCTAAGATTATATTCAGAATTCAATAAATATGTAAGATCTAAGAAGTAAATATCGATAAACAATAGTAGGATTGGAGAAATTATGATATATCTGAATTTAATAAATATTTTGTTGATAATTTTGAAACTAATTTGACTGGTTGGAGCCACAATTATTATATTTATAAATCGATCCAAACACACGCAAAGTATGGGCTAGAGTTCCAAACACGCGCAATGTATGGGCTGGGCTGTATGACTGCTGTATGTTGCAACACGGCATGTACCGGTAACGCGCTGTCATTTCAATACACTTATGAATGATAAGGTGTAAATACGTCATAGAGCTGGAATATTCTGTCAGTTGCACAAATTTAAATTAAAATTGTATAAATCGATCCGAACACGCACAAAGTATGGGTGGCCCCGAGTGACCCCGAGCTAAAGATGGGTGGGGCATTGGTAAAAGTGGAGTCATCCTGTGCTGTATGAATCGATGCTGCAACAAAGCGTGTACCGGTAATGTATTTTGACTGATCAGAAACAACAAATTATGTATGCTGTATTACGCGCTGTCATTTTAAGAAACTTATGAATATAAATAAATATTCCGTCATAAAGCTGGAATATTCTGTCAGTCGCACGAATTTAATAAACAATATAATACATATTCTGTTGAGTCTTTTGAAACTAATTTGACTGGGAGCGGTTGCTGTCAAAGGCAGCAACAGTAACCAGTGAAATTATTTTCAAAATAGTCAATAGGATAGCTGGAAATTGGAATTCTGGATTAAAATGATATAAATCGATCTCAACATGCGCTGAGTATGGGTGGCGGGGCGGTTCCAACAGCTATCGGGGTCAGCGAAATAGGATTCAAAATGTTCAATGGTTTTCCAGTAGGCCTATATCTGTCTTGACGAGCCGTGTAACATGTTTTTGATGATCAGAAATGTAATCTTATTTATGATTCATATTGATGTATTAAATATAGTTGATTATTTTAAAGCTAATCTGACTGTCATCGGCAGTAGGTTCCAGCGAAATAGATTTCAAATTTGTATCTGTCTATATATACACCTGTGCAAAAGTTAAGCACCAGCAAAAACAATAGAACGTAGAAACATGATGGTACAACTAGGCTGCCATACTTTTTGTCCCCGCGTTAGCTGACATAATTCCAAGTACGAAATGCACTTGCATGCATGACTTCACGCCGCTTGATGTCCGTGAGTGGCGGGAAAAAGCACACGTGTTCAGTTATGTAAAAGTCTAGTTTGAGGTGTAGAACATTACATACAGATTTAGGCGACAAGATTAGGAATTTTGTGTTCATGACCGTGGTTTATTTGTACAGAGAGAATTAGCTCTTGATTGTGAACCGCTATGGCAAGACGAAGGTTAAGTGATCGTGTGAAATGGCAAATCATAGCATGCATACCACTGGTATGTCATGCAGAGAGATTGGCAGACAGCTGAACATTAACCATACTGTAATCAGTCGTTTGATTGCAAAACATGGGCAAACTAACGAGGTGAAGGACAGGCCTAGATCTGGAAGACCGAAGAAGACTACTGCCCGTGATGATCGAGCCCTAGTACGCCTTGTTAGGAGATCTCCATTCACCAACAGCAGAGTGCTCAGCCAGCAATGGGAAACGCGCAATAGAGTGTCAATGTCTACCGTCAAAAGGAGACTGTATGCTGCTGGCATGAAAGCTAGGAGACCTGTCAGACGTACTCTCCTCACTGCACACCACAAAGAGGAGCGTCTGAGGTGGTGCAACGAAAGAAGACACTGGAACATGAGATCCTGGAGACGGGTACACTGGTCCGATGAAAGTCGGTTCCTGCTTCATGCCACAGATGGTCGAACTCGTGTATGGAGGTCCAGACGCACGGCGTACGACCAACGTAACATCATGGAAGAAGTTCCATTTGGTGGAGGTTCCGTTATGATATGGGGGTGCATCTCATTTGATTGTAAGCTGGATCTGTTGACTGTACCTGGAACACTAAATGGACAAAGATATCAAGATTCCATACTGGATAGAGTTGTGGTCCCTCATTTTGTAAATCATGCACCTGGAACCCACCCTATATTCATGGATGACAACGCCCGACCACATCGTGCTAGAGCTGTGCATGAATACCTCCGCCAGAATGCCATCGAAACCCTACCATGGCCAGCAAGGAGCCCTGACATGAACCCTATTGAGCATATCTGGGACATTCTGGGAAACATGGTGAGAAGGAGGGATCCTCCTGTGCAGAACCTACAGGAATTAACAGACGCACTCCATCTTGAATGGCAACGAATACCACAATGGCGTATCAGTCGGTTGGTGACCAGCATGAGACGTCGTGTCCAGGCCATCATCCAGGCACAAGGTGGATATACCCGGTATTAATAATGACAGTCTCAAACTCGTGCACAGATGTTAAACTTCGTTTTCAGACACCATTAATGACAATCTAGCCACGTGTGTCAACTGTAGGGCAATAGTTGTCAGTTGTGTCAACGTAACCATATTCAGGCCTCGTTTTCAAGTTCAAACAAAAACATACAGTGTTTCCCCACCATCATAATCAGCATTCCTCTAGTTGCATTATTACCTCTTGCACTAAGATGGATGGGTACATAAATGTTTATGCTATTGCTTTCTTCATAGCACATGAATATACCCTCGCATGTGCGTAAAAATAGGGTGGTGCTTAACTTTTGCACAGGTGTATATATGGGCACTATTATTTCAATAAACTCATGCATAAGAAATATATGGTGTATGTGTAACGTGTTTTCACGTGTCAAAATTTAGGATAAAAAACAACAATTTATTTAACAGGTAATATGTGGCGAATATTTTGAACATAATTTTCCTAGGATAGGCAGACTGACAGCAATATGTTCCAGTGAAATAGGTTTCAAAATATTCAGCATTGTGTATTTCAATCCTTCGCATAAAGTACTGGATAAGTATGCATAAAAGTACAACTTTAGCAATTTTGGCGTTAAAATCACAGCAGGATTTGTAGGAGTGTATGCATTGTTATCTCGCCCACCCAGTCCCCCCTGCTTGCATAACATGTACGCTAATTGCAGGAAACCATTATAATGGTAGCCTATGTCCGCCTGAATACACATCTAAGACTAGACATAATAACACACAATAATGATTCCTATGTCCAATGAACTATCAGTAACGATTGCAACGAATCAGAATGCACATGTATTTATACATAATGAAATCTCACTTCTTACTTAATTTTATTTTCAGGCATTTCGCGTGTCATTATGCACATTTAAATTTGCAATATGCATTTTAATGTTAAGCCGTTCTGCATAAGTTAGATATTTACAAAACAGTTTCAATACAGCTTTTTGTAGCACTAAACTTCTTCTAGATGTCTTTGCGCACTCTAGCATGATCTAGCAGACGTAGTGTTCACTTTTTAAATTGCTACTTCCGGAAATTTCGTTCCCTTCTTTAGCCACAGTCTACGCGACGGTACCTGAAAAAAACCCACAAAAATTATATAAGTTAAATTAGATAGGATCTTGTAGTAGGAAACATAATATATATATATAATATATACTGCAACGTATATACGCATATAGAATATTCGTAGCGGATAGTAGTTATTGGTAGGCTTGTTAGGAATACCATAGGAATACTATAGCGGTCATTTTCGTCCCTACCGCGGTCATTTTAGCTCGCGGTCATTATGGACTGAGACCATTATTTTACTGTCTGTTTTGTCATGGATTTCTTTATAAACCTTTGTGTCATCTGCGAATAAGTAGATTTCGGAAGTGACATTATCCGGTAGGTCATTTATATATATAACAAACAGGATAGGGCCTATCACACTACCCTGTGGTATCCCACTGGATAAATCTTGCCATGCAGAAAACTTGTTATTAATCCGGACTCTCTGTTTACGATTTTTTAAGAATTCCCTTATCCATTGTTGGCACATTGTATCACTAAATCCATATGCCTTCAATTTGATCACGAGTCGTTCATGTGGGACCCTATCGAATGCCTTCATTAGGTCCATAAATACTACGTTTATTTCACTATTGTTGTCCAATATTTTTGTCCAGTGGTCTAAAACATTTAATAATTGCAGTGTTGTTGACCTCCCGGAAATAAAACCAAATTGTTTTTTAGTGAGTAGATCATTTGACGTTATGTGCTTTAATATCTTATCCCGAATGAGCTTTTCCATGAGTTTGCAAACTACACTTGTAAGGCTTATTGGTCTGTAGTTGCCTGGGTCCTTTTTATCCCCCTTTTTAAAAATTGGTGTAACGTTTGCAAGTTTCCAATGGGTAGGTACACATCCTGAGACAAATGATTTGTTGAATATGATGTTAAGTGGTTTATGTAGTACTTCTCTTAATTCATATATGAGGCGAGGATGTACCTCATTAGGTCCAGGTGATTTAGAAATGTTTATTGATTCCATAATTTTAAGTGTTTCGCTGAGGCTGAAGGTAGTGTCACTAGAGAGAGTTGTGTAGTTTCGCCTAGTAAGGTGTGGAAGCGTATTAGTATCTTCATCAATGAAAACAGTAGTATAGAAATTTGCTAATACATCCGCCTTGTCAATATCATTTTGTACTTTCAGGACTGTACCATTTGCTTCAACCTCAAGTTCAGGTATTCTGGAGGTGAGTTTTCTTGTACGGTTGACATGATACCAAAACTTTTTAGGATTCCTTTTTACACTTCTGGCTATTTTTTTTCCTTTTTCTCGTTTAGCATTTCTTGTGAGTGTCTTAAGTTTGTTTCGCTGGTGTGTATATTTAAGCCTGTCTTCGTCTGTTCTGGTTTTCATATAGTTCGTCCAACCTCTATTTTTAGCTTTTATTAGTTTAAGAATTTCTGATGTGATAGCTGCTTTCTTTCCCTTGTTGTGTGGCTTGTATCTGGGGATATGCGCTATTTCTGCTAACTTTAGTTTGTTAGAAAAAGTGGAATACATGTCTTCAACATCTTTACCTTCTAATATTTTATCCCAGTCGAGATTTAGTTCATGTTTCATTGCCCCATAGTTCCCTTTGTCGTAATTTAGTTTTTCTATTTCAGTATATCAGACATGTGAAAAGCTGGTCGGCCAATCCTTGACTTTAGTCTTGGTGTGGTGATCCAGTGGAAAGATGCCTGGTTGCTGATGCTATGCAGAGTTGCAGAATGGCGGTTCGATCCCCCGACCGGGAGATGGTGATCAACAAATTAAACTAATGGCTGCATGACTGTCAGCTAAGTTAGCACATGGAAATTGAAGCCGCACATTGCCAGTGCGTCAATAAAAAAAAAAATACATATACTGCCAGAGCCGTGCTGGAGTCAGAGTACAATAGGCGTAAAAGCCTAGGATTGAATTGTGGCAGGTGCATCCACAGATAGTCCCATATGAATCATCAGTGTGTCAGTATATCAGACATGTTAAAGCTGTTAAATACATACACGACATTCAAACACATATTTATGGCATTAATATTTAAATACACTCATACATATTTACTGACTTAATTAAACATATATTATACATATACTCCCTAATTATATCATTATCTCATTTTATTTAAATTTAGTTTGGAGTGGTTTATTATTATATAGGACTTTTGTATGCTACTGAGGGTGGGTGGGGGGGGGGCAGGGAAGAGCTCATCACTGTAATATAAAGTTGAGATAGTTCGAGTTGTTAAGAATCGATAGATGCGTTGATCGTATGTGGGCTATTTAGGTGTAGTAGTAGTGAAAGTAAACTGTGAAGTATGTTTGTGTTTAGACTTATTACTTCAATTATTAGGTTAGGTTAGTTTATCTATAGTGGTGGTGGTGGTGGTGGTGGTGGAATGTCTTAGGCTTGTATTATTATTAATTAGCAGAGAATCTGTGACCATCATGTATAAATATATTAATTTAGTATTTGTCGATCATAGATTCCCTGGCAATCTTCTTAAAGGATTTCTGGTTTAATATACTATCGCATATTTTTGTACTGGTGCTGTTCCATAGTTTTGTGGCTGCTATTGTAATTCGTCGTTTTCCTATTTCTGTTCGTGTAAATTGAGTGTGTAAATTGTGTTTTGTCCTAGTGTTGTGTTTGTGGATGTCGGTGCTTAGTGTGAAATTGGAGGCTATGGATTCTGGTAATGTATTGTGGTGAAACTCCTTTACAATGGTGTACATCTGTAGTTTGCCTATGCCCTTTAGTTTTAATAGCTTTTCTGACTTGAATATATTCTGGCCCTTTGCTGGTTTAGAAAAGTTTTAGTGCCTTTTTCTGTAGGCTTTGTGGTTTTGTTAGGTTGCTTTTGTGTGTATTCGTCCAGATAGCGTTACAGTAGGTGAGATGCGGAAGAACAAGGGTGCAGTATAGAGTTTTAATTGTAGCTGGTGTCATGTAAGGTTTTAATCTTTGTATGCCACCTATGCCTCTTGCCACCTTTGCTGTTACCATCTCGATTTGTTTATCCCAGGTCAAATGTTTGTCCAAATATACTCCCAAGAATTTGGCAAATAGGGCCTCCTCAATTTCTTTTTTGTTTATGTAGATTTTTGGAATTCCATCTTTTTTTAGTTTGAGATTTGTAAATAACATATAATTTGTTTTGTCAACATTCAACGATAATTTGTTTATTGAAAACCAGTCAGTAATTTCCATTTCCTTATTTGTTTTTCTGTATAAGGTGTCTATGTTGTCATCGCAGCAAAAAGCATTTGTGTCATCAGCGAACAGTATTAATAACATGTGCTTGCATATGTTAGGTAGATCATTCATGCAAAGAAGGAACAGCAATGGGCCAAGAATAGATCCCTGAGGAACACCACAAGTTAATTGCCTGTTTTCAGAGCATATCTCATATATTGTACGCATTGTGTTCTTTTACTTAGGTAGTTCTGGAACCAGGTGAGTGCACTGCCTCTTATACCATAATAGGCAAGTTTTCTAGTAAGATCTGGTGGTTGATAGTGTCGAAAGCTTTTGAAATGTCCAAGAAGATGCCTATTATACTTTGGTGTTTTTTTTCAGTGATTCAATAATTTTTTCTGTCATTTCGGCTATTGCATGCATTGTTGAATGTTTCTCACGAAATCCATATTGCGATTTGTATAAAATGGACATTTTGTCCAGGTAATTTGTCAGTCGATTGTACATAAGGCGCTCTAGTAACTTGGAGAAAAGTGAAAGTATGGAGACTGGTCTATAGTTTGAGAAGTTAGTAGAATCCTTGGCTTTATAAATTGGTGTAACACGTGCTATTTTTAGTTTTGATGGGAAAATGCCTTGTGCTAGGGATAAGTTGCAAATGTGACTAAGTGGGATAAAGATATCCATGACACAGGTTTTATAAATGTGCCACTTAAAACCATCGATTCCGGCACTTTTGGCTGGGTTGAGTTTGTCTAGAACGTTAAAGATCTCTTCAGTGTTAGTAGGGTTAACGAAGAATGATGATTGATAGCTGCCTGTAAGGTAATCAGAAATTTTTTTCTTGGATGTTGATTGGATTTTGGTCGAAAGTTCTGGTCCTATATTTACGAAATAATCATTGAATCCATTGGCAATTTCGAATTTATCGGTAATGACCTTATTCTTGTGAAGAAATTGTGTCTGTTGTGCCGTATTGGTCTTGTTTAAAAGTGATTTAATGGTTTTCCATGTCTCTTTTATGTCATCTTTAGACTGTTCAAATTTCTTGTGATAATATGTTTTCTTAGCTGTTTTTATTATTTGATCTAATTTATTTCTATATTTTTTAAACTGAATTTCATTGTAATTAGGTTGACACTTGATAAATGTTAAGTAGAGCTGATGTTTTGTATGACAGGCAGCTATTAATCCACTTGTAAGCCAAGGTTTAGTTGGGTTATGCTTATATTTTTTACTTTCTTTCATTGGAAAGCTTTGTTCAAAAATAGTCGTGCAGATGTCATGAAATTTGTTGTAGGCATGCTCACAAGACTGAATGTCTGTTACTATGCCCCAATCGACCTCTGACATAGATCTTTTTAATGTTTCAATGTTGACCTGACAGTAATCTCTGCATTTAAATTTTTCCTGTTCGAATTGTTTCTGGTATGTTTGTCTTTTGAATAATGTGATGATAGTTAGTCCGAACCAGGGAAGTCTGAATTGGGGAGGTCGAATCAGGGCGGTTAAATGCATACCAGAGCAAATATAACCATTTCGCACAATTAGATAAAGAAATTGGCAATATTTCAACCCTCTTTGCTTATACAGTTAATGCATTTTGCCTCTATGGATATAACTTTCCCCAAATGGACTTCCCTGATTCAGACTAAGTATAATCATTGCTTTCACTCTATAAAGCGAAACTACATTTGTAGCTGTAGTGAATATGGTTGAATTATATTAAATTATTTTATCTAATTGTGCTCTAAAGTGCGCTCTTGTCATCTAAGAAATATCACCATTTCCCTGCGTGGACGTAGGTATGAAAATGATCCCCCAACTCGACTTCCCCAATTCAGACTTCCATGATTCAGACCAAGTAAGATCACCTTTCTCCGTCTTTTCATCATCATCATCTATCTATCTATCATCCATCCATCCATCCATCCATCCATCCATCCCTCCCTCCCTCCCTACCCCTCCCTCCCTCCATCCATCCATCCATCCATCCATCCATCCATCCATCCATCCACCCACCCACCCACCCACCCACCCACCCACCCACCCACCCACCCACCCACCCACCCATCCACCCATCCATCCATCCATCCATCCATCCCTACCCCTCCCTCCCTCCCTCCCTCCATCCATCCATCCATCCACCCACCCACCCACCCACCCACCCACCCACCCACCCACCCATCCATCCATCCATCCATCCATCCATCCATCCATCCATCCATCTATCTATCTATCTATCTATCTATCTATGCAAAAATTATTTTCTAAAAATCTGTTCTTGTGTTTTCACAGATTCCGGCGGCGGTGTTTTGGACACTGCGCAATGAATGCAATTCTCGGTGGAGACTATATATATAACATGGAAAAGCAAATTCACGCTGGAACTGGAACTGTTATATATGTGAAAATTTCCAATTGCCCAACTTGAATAAAGATTGAGAAATCATACCAAAGGACGAAGCAATATCATTAAAGATTCTGTTAAATTTTAAATATTCATGTTTTGTCGTATATTTCAATTTAATAAGTCTTAGTCGGAAAAGGGTGTAATTGATTTTATGATTGTAATTATCATCGGACTTATCAATGCAATAGAAATATGCCCAAGACTGTAAAATAAATTCTTACGCATGAAAGAAATGGTTTGGTTATACTGGCTATAGATTCTAACAAACTTTATTTCAATTTGTGGCAAGAAATTTTGGTATAAAAATGTCGAAAGGTGAATTGAGACGGATCTATATTGAAATTAAAAAGTAACCAAAATTGTATAAAAATTTGCACCAAAGGATTTGGATATAAAAATGTGGGTCTGAACAAGTCGAAAGTTGAGCTCAGACTGATCTAGTATCTAAATCCAATGCACATCCTTTGAGAGAATGTGCATTTCGATTCGCTTCTAGCGTTTCTATTGATTGATTAACTGAGGTGCGATTAGTAATGATAGGGATTTACTACATGCTCTAAACTAATACTATAGGCAGCTGACATCGTATGCATAGCGGCCAGCATCGTATGCGGCCGGAATCGATGGTGACCCTACTAAGGCCTATTGCCGATCTCAACTTAAATATGTATTGTGTATACGCGGATAGTGGATGTACAATTTACATATTTACATAGGTTAGTAATTGGTAAAATCAGGTTGGTAGAACATGCCCACCTATTCAGGTTGGA
>JAVVLW010002574.1:0-10000 GCA_034401795.1 Chaetoderma sp. LZ-2023a
TGTACAGAGGTATATACAAGATTTACAGATACTGGTAATACATGTTCCTCTACCTTGCTTGGGTGCACTTTGACTATATACAAGTGTGCTAAACGTTGGTGAGTCTGGTAGGACGTGCCCACCTGGCCTGGTTGCGTGTAGTTATATACAGTTGTGATCGACACTGATCAGGTTGATAGGACAAGCCCACGGAGACCATGGACGAAGTTCCTCAGCCTTCTGATGAATGGAAAAAAGTTGCGGCCGACAGTCAGCGATGACGTGTAGAGCAGGCTAGTTTGAAGGTCTGCGCCTTTTCCAGAGATGGCTTGAAGTGTGACAGCTCACCTGTCTCCTTGTTGCTGAAGATGAAGCGGTACACCTCAACTGCCCTCTGTACACCTGCGATAAAGTCCCCTTTGCTCTCTTTGAGGGTTAGGCTGTCGTATATGGTCTTGAGCAGGGCACGTCCACACTTGGAGCTGAAGTATATCAACCGGGCATTGTGGCGGATGTCCGGTGATATCTAGCGGGTGTACATCTGAAAGAGGATGAAGACAGTTATTGTAGTTCGGATCGACCGGTCGGGTACTTGCCGTACCAGTTAAGCTGGGTACGCGCCGCCCATCCTGGATTCGTTCCTTGAACACGCCCCCCCCTGGGTAGAGCCCTAAGCGTATATGGGCCTATGAGAGAGATCGCATTGTGAAAACGACTAAGTTCGTTAAAGCATATAATGCGCATGCGCGCGCTTAGATGCTATTTTTGATGGAGCACGTAATTTACGACCAAGATAGGATGACGCTTTTAGTGTACCGAGATGGTACCCTGTAATCCTTTTTGATTACCTATCCCCGATAAATCTGGCATTAATCACGGCCTTTTTAAATCTATAAACCATTTCAATATCGGGTAAGAAATGGCTGAGTTATCCACAGAAAACCCTTCTTGATTATCTTCAAAATATTGCTGTGACGTCATAACCACGTGGGCGCAGAACTTCTAGAATGTTCTAGAACTTTCAACTGCACTATTGTTAGCTACGCGCTGATTGGCTGTTGCTCGAACGATGATTCGTTGGAGCCTGCGCCTGTGACGTCACGAGGAGTATAAAAGGAGACGCGATCCAGAGATCGAGAGCATCCTCGGCCAGGGACCGAACAGGTTGGATCTGTAACAGCTACTATCAGCGCAACAGACAATATGTGTATTACTTCACTATGTGTCAGGTTTTTCTCCTGTATCTGGCAGTTGCCCAACCCACCGCACTAAAACAATTTTACGGGAGTAATTTGGAACTTTCTGATTATTTTTCACGAATATCACTATCTACTTCGGAACACAAATTTGCAGTGAGGCCTTTACAGCCTGAATATGTGATTCTACAGATGTAGAGGCAGGATGTTCTTTGATAGATGACTCGCCGGATCTGCCGGCCACGCCTAAAAGTGGTATTTCAATTGTCACCGCACTAATATCATGTAGGTTCTTCTGACTTTCGACCGCAGTAAGTAAACTCTGCCCGGTGCGTCTTCAGAGCTGGCTGATGTACCCAGCACCGTGAAGCTTTGTTTTGTATCTTCGTTTGCCTCTGACAACCCCCCGCTTGTGATCGGGTTGTTTACAAATTCCATCCATGCCATCGGTGTATGGGAACTTTCTTCACCACAGTAGTACTATCGTATCTATTGCTGACTGCGCGTTAGACATCCTATTAGGCTTACAAGGCTGAGCGGTGTCCTCCCGCTATGAGTGTTCTTGCGTAAATCTTGTTTGCGGAAAACGGCTTGCGAGAACTTCAGTAACACGGTGGCCTAGCTTAAGAATGACTACTGAGTATTCAAGTACCTATACTTCACATTTTAATTATTTCTCTATATGTATTTCATTAATTATATTGTATCCGTAAGAATGGTCCCGATGACTAAAAGGTACCGTAACGGTCTTAAGACTGCTAGTTATAACTTCTCTATTTGTTTATAGTTATTCTCATTTTCTGCAATGTGTTGCTAACCACACTATAGTAGGTTCGTTAACCTGTACCAAGATATATAACTTTGATCATTTGATACCGTATTAATTGTTCTGGTTAGATTATGTATGTATATGGCCAGTGGCCATCAGTTCATATGTTTTGCTTATTTATAGAAAATATAGGACTGCAGTGCACGTAGTAAACACTATACAGCGACACTTATATATGCAGCACCTTCTCCTGCCAACAACAATTTTTCACTGAGGTCGCTGTCCATGCTATTACTCTGTATAGCCAGGCATGCTACCGACTAAACCTTTTCTATTCAGCTCGATAGGATAGGTTCAAAATGATTAGACACTTCCTTCGTTAAGAAATTTGTAGTATATTCTTCTCTTCCGGCAGTGCGATAATCTAACCCCACATTCCGATAACACTCATAACTCTAAGATTTTGTCTCTCTTCACGCTCCACTGAGCTTGTGGTTTCTTAATTGTTTGGATGTCCCTATCCGCACCATGGGCTGATCCGACTCTGGGAAACTATAGGGGTTTCCGAGCGGTGATGGCCAGGGTGTGGTGTCACATACATTTCCCTTGTATCTTCGGATACTTAGTAGTTAGCACTTTTGCCAATGTAGGAAAGCACTGTGAAAACATATTAAATATTATTTTATTTGCTGAACAAACCTCCCGCACCGCAGTGCAAATCAGGGCAACTTGTATATAAACCTAACGACAGATTAAACGGTTAGTTCCATAGGACAGGTGATGGGTGAGATGCGTATCCCCACCGAATTCCATAAGAATGTCTGGGCATGGTATTTAGATCTGCCACGCCCTTGCGGGAAGGACATTTACGGTGGATATTCGTCTCTCTCACCCCCACCATAACGATAGAACAATGGTCTAATAACGCTTTCGCGATGACGGTCCACACGAGGCTAATACTCCTCACCCAAACTAGCACTAGGAGTAGTGCCAGTGTGAGGCACATAACCTTTCGTCCAAGATAATCTTCTTCCTTTCAGCCTAGAGGTATAATAATGTAAAATAAGTTAATTAGTTAAGTCTCGTGTACAGGAGCCTCCCTTGTGGGGATACCTCTGCATACCTACGAGTCTGTGTGGTACCTCCAGGAGCCCCCTGTTTAAAAGTTCATCTACCTGTCTCTATGTCTCGTATTTTCGTATGCTCTTATCTTAGTTTTATCTAGCATAGTTATAATTATTTAGGTAAAATCATTGTATAGACTTATATTTTTAGGTCACCAAATCAAATTTTGTAAGTCCATAGATCACGAAATTGCTATGGACAGGCATACTGGTGACACAAATTCTTGGGATGAGATGGTTGTGTTTAATGTTCGCGACGATTGTCATATGGCCCCACCAGAACGATTGCATTCCACTGGCCTTAGGAGCCGGTTTTTGTTACCCGCAGGGCAGTCACGTACACAGTCCGTCACCCCGAGACCGGATGCTAACCAGCGTCATCACTCGTCGTGCACTTGCGGCACGGCGAGTCGCCATGATACACCGGAACGGCCCGATACTACCCGGCGAGCTACAAGTGGTGCCCAATGTGGGGCTCGAAGAATATCATTAACCACACGCAGCAAACTCACGCCCACATCATATAGTGAGCTCAGTTCAATACCTTCTCCGGTTAGCGACGACTCCCTCGATCAAGAGGTAGCGTCATACGATGGATTTTCAGCTCACATGCTCACCGACTATGCCAGAAATTCAGCGGAATCAACAACCCCGCACTATAACCTGTTTTTGCCTGTTAGCGACGGCATGTTTCGGGATGCCTTACAGGCGGGAATGGAGTTTAGAACTATATCAGACGTCCGCGACAGGCTACCACCAACAGGGCCGAATTGTGGACGACCCCAACAAAGCCCCGATTACGGGCATCTCAATAATCCTTCAGACTACCATCGTTCACCCATGTCATCTACGGAGACCATATGGCCGGGTGATAGTCCACATTACAGACAACCTCCCGCACCACCCCCTTCTAGTGCAACACTATGCTCAAGGGGAACTCCGCGGCATTATCGGGAGGATTCGGCACCACCATTTCGCCAGTACATCAGTCACGCCACACATCACGACTGTCAGCCGACCGCACCACCACCATATGATGAATATCAGTCCTCACCTCGGGGAGAACGTCTGCATAATCTTCACAACAATTCGCCTCCCGTCCATAGACCCATGCAAGTCTATGGCTCTGCAACTGGGGAGGACTCATTGGATTGGAGTACGCGTGTCCTCGTTCCTCGGCATCGTCGGGAAACACCAACACCACCACCACCTGCACCATGACCAGCCTCAGCATATTCGTCAGATTCTCAGATACCCAGACCACCCGGATTTCAGCCACTTCATTCTTCCCGCGGTCTTGGCCGAGTCATCCTCCCTCCCAAATTTAGTGGGGGAAATGACTGGACCAATTATAAAATACAGTTCGAGATAATAAATCGGACTAACCGCTGGAATGATCAGCAAATGGGTCAATATCTCGCCGCAAAACTTTCCGGAAAGGCCCTACAAGTTCTTGCGGATCTTGGAACTGACTACACACCCACCTACACACAATTGGAACGAGCATTGGCGGAGCGATTTGGCGACACAGCCCTCGGAGAAACCAGTCATCTTCAACTTAAGTACCTCCGACGACGCTCAGGAGAAACTCTTACCGAATTAGCTAGCCGACTCAGAAGGCTAGTCACCCGCGCATATCCGAGCACCAATATGGAAGGCGTGATCCATCTGCATCTCGGCACTTTTATCGATGCATTGAGTGGTGAACCCACCCTGAAAGAAAAATTATTTCTAGGCGACGACGGTACTTTGGCCCAATTAACGGCAACCGCGGTTCATATAGAGAACTTTCTGGAGTGGGAAAAGAGTAACCGATGCCATCTCCATCGTATCAATGAGATAGAGGGTGCAGCTATCGCCCCATCCGCCAATGCTCCCCCCCCCCCCCCCCCAGTTCATCAACACCAACCGTACAGACATCACCACCACCAGGTCTGCAGAATTCCAATCAAAATCAAGCGCCTGGAGGAAGGGGGGCGTGCCTGTAAAGGAAGCTCCAACGGGGCCCCCAGGCACGGGAACCAGCGAAACAACAACAACGGCAACATGAGAGAATGGATGGACGAGATTAATAAACAAATCTCAGCACCCACGAATTTAGTTACGACACTTAGCACCAACCTCGCCACCACGCAGTTTAGGACAACCAACACCACTATCACTGCACTGCCACCGAACACCTGGTTCGGATGTGGTCAGCCAGGCCATTGGAGGGAGCGGTGTCCTAACCGACCTCCTTCCACCATGCCTGCTCCCGACCGCAGCACACCTCAACCAGAGAAGCAGTCAAACTCCTAAGGGCACCGAATCACCTAGAGCCACCTCAGTGCCTGTATCCACCTCCCGGCTCAACTGCGGCCGTCGTACAACAATGTTCAGTGGCCAACTATCATCCACCAAAATCAGCTTTCACACTGACACCCAAATGCATGGCTTCACACATGTCAAAACCTACATTGCCTCTGCCATCCGCAGCAATGACACTCCCCCCCCCCCTCTTTCTCCGCACACAACAAGCCTTCTTTCCTCTGTAAAACAGCAGTGGTAGGTTGTAGCACCTCCACTGAAACAACGTTTTTGCAAGTACCACGTCCCGCCACCAAGACACTCAATTCTCGGTGTCCTTTGGTGGTATCCAGAACACCACCACATCCAACATCATCTCCCGCATCCATACACAGCAGCGACCCAGGAGAAACGATTCACTCCACCTCATGGATTTGCAAGCACCGACATAGACGGAGAAATGCATGTCCCTGGCGGCATCACTGTTTCTTCTGTGCTTCACAAAAACATCCCATGAAACATTGCAGGAAATGGCTTGCACAGGTGGAGCTTATCCGTCACCCCGTACGTGCTGCCATCTACACCAATACAGCCTAGACAGAGACTGCAACAACACCATCACCATTGGTACCCCCAGCTCCGCCTTCACCGCAGCCTTCACACCAGCGGTGATGGCGAACTGGCCCTTTCCTCACTCAGCCATCCACAACATTACAAGAAGACATACGGAAACAGTCAGAATACATATAGAGTGATGCCGCTCCGATGCCATTGTCGCAGACGGCATCATTGGAAACTCTTCCACAGGTACACCGCAAAGTAATATACAAATGTGCCTGTCTGTTTAGTGGCGTTTCCACCAGTGCCACCGTCGACAAAGCTATGTGCCTCACGCAGGTACTACTCCTAGTGCGAGTTTGGGTGAGGAGTATTAGCCTCACATGGACCGTCGTCGCTGAATCCTTGCGAGAAGCCAGTGTCTCGGGAAGGTGTCACATCTGCTTAAAGCGGGAGAAGAGTAGTAGGCAAAAATGGGCCCACTCTAATATTTCAACCAAAAATGCTTGAGAAAGAAAAGACCATACCTAGTGAGATTATGACTATAGGGGTGCGTACTGTTTTATGTGAAGATGGGACGGGGAATTCCTGATGGATTCCCTCGTTACCGTCTTATGTGATTCTAGGTATGCTGAATTAGTAGTTGCTGCTTTATTTATGCGGGCCTTCTGCTTGGCTTAATTCCTGTTAGTTCTTTTCAGAACAAGAATTATTTTAGGCCGCAACTGGCTGATATCTACCTAGCTATTAGACACCGCTGTCATGGAGAACAGATGCTCTAAGACATTAATAATAAAGACAGCGCTCATACATGTTATGGATAAGAATCCGGACATCCCGCCCCGTAACCACATAAAACATTACAAGACATGGGTTACATTTCACGAAGGCATTATTAGGCCATTGTTCTATCGTTATGGTGGGGGTAAGAGAGACGAATACCCACCGCAAATGTCCTTCCCAGAAAGGCGTGGCAGATCTAAATATCATGCCCAGACATTTTAACAGAATTGGGTGGGGGTACGTATCTCGCCCGTCACTTGGTCCTATGGAACTAACCATTTTACCTTTCGTTAGGTTTATACACAAGTTGACCAGTTTTGCACTGCGGTGCAGGAGGATTGTTCAGTAAATAAAATAATAATTAATACATATGTTTTTGCAGTGCTTTCCTACATTGGCTTAAAGTACTAACTACTAAGTATCTGAAAATACGTGGGGAGGTGTATGTGACACAACACCCTGGCCATCACCGCTCGGAAAGCCCAATAGTTGCCCAGAGTCGGATCAGCCCATGGTGCGGATAGGGACATCCAAACAATTAAGAAGCCACAAGGCTAAGAGGAATGGGTCTTACTTATGAGTCTTACCGGAGTGCGGGGCTAGATTATCGCACTACCAGAAGAGAAGAAGAATATATTACACAGTATGTAATGAAGACAGTGTCTCTAATCATTTTGAACCTATCTTATCGAGCTGAATAGAAAAGGTTAGTCGGTAGCATGCCGGACTAAACAGAGTTATAGCATGGACAGAGACCTCAGTGAAAAAGTGTTGGTGGCGAGAGAAAGTGCTGCTGTATAGTGTTTCTTACGTGCACTGCAGTCCTATATTTTCTATAAATAAGCAAAACATATGAACGGATGGCCACTGGCCATATATATACATAATCTAACCAGAACAAACAATACAGTGTCAAATGATTAAGATATATATTTCAGTAATGGCTAACGAGCCTACTATAGTGCAGTTCGCAACACATTGAGGAAAATGATACTAATTATCTACAAATACAGAAATCATAACTATTGGTCCTAAGGCCGTTATGGTTCCTTTTAGTCATCGGGACCGTTTTTGCGGATACAATATAATTAACAAAACCTATATGGAGAAATAATTAAACTGTGACGTATAGTTACTTGAATACTCGGTAGTCATTCCTAAGTTAGGCTACCATGTTACTGAAATTGAGACGTAGATCTGTAGTCGACGTGAGATGATGCGCTGTCCGGAAGTTCCCGCAGGGTGGTTCCCGCAAGCTGTTTTCCGCAAACAAGACTTCCACATGAACACTCATGGCGGGAGGAGTACATCGCTTAGTGCTGTAGGCCTAATAGAATGTCTAACGAGCCGTGAGTAAAAGATACAATAGTACTATGTGGTGAAGAAAGTTCCCGTACACCGATGGCATGGATGGAGGTGTAAACTACCCGTCACAAGCGGGGGTTCTAAGATAGGATGAGGCGTTTAGTGTACCGAGATGGTACCCTGTAATCCTTTTTGATTACCTATTCCCGTTAAGTCTGGCAATAATCAAGACCAGAATTCGACGGGCTTTTTAAATCTGTAAACCATTTCAAAATCGGTTAAGAAATGGCTGAGTTATCCACGGAACACCCTACTTGATTATCTTCAAAATATTGCTGTGACGTCATAACCACGTGGGCGCAGAACTTCTAGAATGTTCTAGAACTTTTGACTGCGCTATTATTAGCTACGCACTGATTGGCTGTTGCTCGAACAACGATTGGCTGGAGCCTGCGCCTGTGACGTCATGAGGGGTATAAAAGGAGACGTGATCCAGAGATCGAGAGCCGATGACCCATGATGGACTGCTATTGACCCTGGCAAAAAACCTGCAGTTCATATTTGAGAAGAATGAAGTGTGGTACCGCGCTGGACCTGGGGGTGACTGGCAAACATGCTTGCCCCTATATAGGCCTCCTGTAGTCATTGGCATAAAGGTTACTCCCCTCTCCACTGTTGTGAAAAAGGATGGGACAGTTCGAAAGCTCTACAATCGGGGATCAACCTTCCTAACCTACATAGGTGAAGGTGTCTCCCTGACGAGGGTGGGTCACCAGATCGGGGTTACAGGTGGAAAGCTCCTGCTACATCGTCCAGAAGAAGCTGTGGTGCACCCCCCCCCCCCCCCCCCTGTCTCAACAACCTATGCACCAGGGATTGAGAGGGTGGTGGGGGCCATGGATCGCGAACAGCGGCCAGTTGTGGGAGGTGGTATCATTTTAATACCGACACTACTACTACCTAGAACTACAACCACTATTCGCACTCTGCGAAACCAACGATGTAGTGGAAAAAGTTGAGATGGACAATAGGCCATGTACAGGCCTCCAACCTCGCAACAGATGATGATGATGATGATGACGATGATGATGATGATGAGTAGATTATCACTCCCTGGTAGTCCAATCATGACCCAGATAGCTTATTGGAAGATAGCTTCTAGATCATCCAATGACCCTCTCTAAGATCCCTTAGTTTATGATCATGGTAAGATCTAGGATCAAGCGCATGCTTGACATCATACCGATTCCGATAGCGATAAATGATAATGATTTTTCTTTAATGTTCGGTAATGTGCGATCCCTATGAAGGTCAGACCATAACGATAATGATAATGATTCCGTTTCCAGAGAAAATTGCTATCGGTTGAATTGTTTCATGAGCGATTTTTTTATCCGATAAATTTAATGAACCAATCAAAACAATCATTTTCCAGTGAAGTCATAGACCACGGCCATATTATTTCATATAGTATTAGTGGCAGAGGCAACAGCGGCAGTAGCAGCATTAGCAATAGCAGTAGTAGCAGCAGCATCTGTAGCGGCCACATCTGCAGTAGTAGTGAAAGCAG
Organism: Chaetoderma sp. LZ-2023a; assembly: GCA_034401795.1. Classification (NCBI taxonomy): domain Eukaryota; kingdom Metazoa; phylum Mollusca; class Caudofoveata; order Chaetodermatida; family Chaetodermatidae; genus Chaetoderma; species Chaetoderma sp. LZ-2023a. The sequence goes on from JAVVLW010002574.1 coordinate 9,571, forward strand.
TAGTAGTAGTAGTAGTAGTAGTAGTAGTAGTAGTAGTAGTAGTAGTAGTAGTAGTAGCGGCAATAGTAGTAACAATAGTAGTAGCAATTGTAGTAGCAGTGGCAGTAGTAGTAGTAGTAGTAGTAGTAGTAGTAGTAGTAGTAGTAGTAGTAGTAGTAGTAGTAGTAGTAGTAGTAGTAGTAGTAGTAGTAGTAGCAGCAGCAGCAGCAGCAGCAGCAGGAGCAGCAGTAGTAGTAGTAGTAGTAATTTTTATTATTGTCAAACATTGCTTCTTTGAACCCTGTTATTGATGACACACTGGCACTAGGATATAGCTTATTCATCATCTGGAATCAAATTGTTACCTTTTTCAAATTTTGACCCGAGCGGGGCTGGAATCAGTGAATTCTATGTAGCTTACCACTACATTAACATCCAGAGTACAAAAATC